>PVIU01009774.1:0-74167 GCA_004026605.1 Ondatra zibethicus | reverse complement strand
GAATGCTGTGAGAGAGAAGGCAGTGTAGCAGACGCCATGCTTCTCCAGCACAAGATGGACACTGGTTAGACTCATGCCGGTAAGCCACGACTCGTGGTGACACACAGATTATTAGAAATGGGTTAAACAAATATGTGAGAGTTAGCCAATAAGAGGCTAGAGCTAATGGGCCAGGCAGTATTTCAATGAATACAGTTTCTGTGTAATTATTTCGGGTACGCACCGGGAGCCAGGTGGGACAGAACAAGGGGCTCAGCGCCAGGAACGCAGCCTGAGCCCCTCATTACAACACATATCATGCCAGATACCAGAGAAAAACGACAATGGCAAACATGCAAAGGCACAGCCATAGCAAAAGACATTCTGGAGCCAAAGCCCTTGGGTCCTTGCCTATCTGAGATTGACCCATCAGTGCCTTATATTCTGGTGGACCAAATTCCTGAATTCGCTGCTCCTCTGACATGGTCACTGGCACTTCAGTTCAAACAAAACGATCTAAACTGAAATTAAGAATAGCTGGAATAGTCACTATAGAGAACTTTCTACACACCATGAACTCTGTGATAAAATTATAACAGTGTTCAGAAGGAAATTAATATCCAACTGAACATGTTAGAAGAAGGAAAAGGAAACCAAACAAAATCAGAAAGAAAGAAAATAAAGGTGGAGATTAATGAATTACAAAAGAAAAAATGCACAAAGTACAAATATGGGGCTGGAGAGATGGCTCAGAGGTTAAGAGCACTGGCTGCTCTTCCAGAGGTCCTGAGTTCAATTCCCAGTACCCACATGGTGCTTCACAACCGTCTATAATGAGATCTGATGCCCTTGTCTGGCATGAAGGCATACATGCAGGCAGAACACTGTATACTTAATAAATAAATAAAATCTAAAAAAAGTACAAATATGATGTTTATATAAACATAGAGTGCAGCTGAAATGAGGGAGTAAAATTACCACTATTTGCAGATAGGAATGTATAGATGGAAATTGCAATAGAATCACTAAAAAAAAGGGAGGGGTAGCATACAGGCTGTAAATTAAATCAGCATGGTATATAATTAGAGTGTTTTTCATGTATTCAAACAAAGACCAATTAGACTTACTGTAAGATAAACTTAGTTAAATGGCCTCCAAAAGATGATGAATAATTTAGCAGTAAATATAAGAAAGACTGTAAAATCAGAGATTGTTATGAGTAGTGAGTGTCTTCTCTCCATGGCAGGGAGTTGTACCCATGAAATCTCAGCAGTACAATATCTTGGTTCCTGTTCTATTGCCATGAAGTGAAGAGACTCCATGAGCACAGCAACTCTTTTTTTTTTTTAACATTTATTTATTTATTATGTATACAGTGTTCTGCCTGAATGCATGCTTGCATGCCAGAAGAGGGCACCAGATCTCATTACAGATAGCTGTGAGCTGCCATGTGGTTGCTGGGAATTGAACTCAGGACCTTTGGAAGAGCAGCCAGTGCTCTTAACCTCTGAGCTATTTCTCCAGCCCCAAGCATAGCAACTCTTATGAAAGAAAACATTTAATTGGAGCTTGCTTACAGTTTCAGAGGTTAGTCCATTATCATCATGGCAAGAAGCATGGCACCACTCAGGCAGACATGCTGGAGAAGGAGCTGAGAGTTCTACATTTGGATGCAGAGGCAGCGGGAAGAAAGAGACTCTGGACTTAGCAGAGACTCCTGCAACACACTTCCTCCAACAAGCCACACCTCCTAATCCTTCCAAATAGTGCCAGTCCCTGGTGACAAAGTAATTGAATCTATGAGCCAATGGGGGCCATTCTTTTTCAAACCACTACAATCACCAAAACAAGACCTGCACAATGACATCAGGCCAGATAACCTGTTGTACATAGCAGAAAAAAATAAAACAAAAACCCTGTCTCAAATAGCTATTTCATAGAAAAATCAGTATATGATTTATAAGCTCTTCCAAAAAGGTTCAACTACACTTAGGATTTAGGAAATAAGAAATCCAAAAGTGAGATATTTTGACTTAAGTTTACAAGCATGAATTTGTTTGGTTACAAGCCCATTTTTTGGAGAAGTAAAAATACATGTTTACTAAAGTCATTCATAGAATTTATTCTGACAACCTTTCTAAATATGTTTTGGTTCGGGGCTAGAGAGGTGGTTCAGAGGTTAAGAGCACTGGTTGTTCTTCCAGAGGTCCTGAGTTCAATTCCACAACCATCTGGAATGAGATCTAGTGCCCTCTTCTGGCCTGCAGGCAGAACATTGTATACATAATAAGTAAATAAATCTTTATATATATATACATATACACACACACACACATATATACGTTTTGGTTCTATTTTAAATTCATGAGAAGTTGTGCTAATACATTATGAAATAGAAAAAGTAGAATATGAATTATATATTTAATATGCAGGTTATGTAAGATACACGTGCTCCTGTGAGTACTGGTGTAAGGATGTCTTGCTCCATCCTTTGATATATCTCAGGGGTCAGACAAATCTCTCTGTAATACAGAAATACTTTATCATTTTAATGACACTTTAATAGTAAGATAAATCCCTTATTGATGAATGTCGGTCATTTGTAATATTTCACTCTTATCAATAATAGTGACATAAGTAATCTACCCTGCCTTGTTTCACAACTGTATAGATCTGTAAACAGTTCATCACATTTAGAATTCTTATACAAATTTAGAAAGGTTACTTTTTTTTAAATAAAGATGGAACATTTATTTTTTTATGGTTTATTTAACTTTATTTTATGTGCATTGGTGTGAAGGTGTCAGATCCCCTGGAACTGGGTTTTTCAGACAGTTGTGAGCTGCCATGTGGGTGCTGGGAATTGAAACCGGGTCCTCGGGAAGAGCAGTCAGTGTTCCTAACCACTGCGCCATCTCTCCAGTCCCAAGGTTACTTTTTTTAAGATTATAAAATAATTCTTTTATTGTTTTTCTTAGGTCAAAATTTAATTTTTTGAGATGTGAATCCAACTTAATTTTTTGCAGGTGGTAACCTAGTTGACCCAACTCAATTTTTATTATGATCTGTATTTTCCTTCACTAATTTAGGATGCCATGTCTATCATTTATATAATAAATCCTACATCTGTTTGATTTGAAATTTTCTATTATGTCTCACTTTGTCAACTCCTTTGCTAAGTGTCATCGTTCGTTGATTGTAGGTGTGCAGTAATATAAGCTACTGTTTTCAGTATTCTATTCTTAGAACTTTCTGGGTTATTCTTACTTATTTACATGAACACTGAGATTTTGTAAGGTTTATACATGAATTTTAGGATACTCGATGGGGTGGTTTGAAAGAAAGTAAATGGCCTCCAAAGGGAGTGGTACTACTAGGAGGTGTGGCCTTGTTGGAGGAAGAGTGTCACTTTAGAGGCGGGCTTTGAGGTCATTTTGCTCGGACTTTCCTCAGTGTGACAGTCAGTCAACTTCCTGTTGCCTGCAAGATGTAGGCCTCTCAGCTAGTCCTCTGGCACCATATCTGCCTACATGCTGCCATGCTCCCCACCATCACCTCATGATGAGAATGGACCGAACCTCTGGAACGGTAAGCAAGCCCCTTTCAATTAAATGTTTTCCTTAAAAGAGTTGCTGTGGTCATGGTGTCTCTTCACAGCAATACAAAACCTTAAGACACTTGATGTGCTTTTTAACATTTATTATTATTGTTGAGAATTTCATATATGAATACTGTCTCTACATAATTTCCACTCTCCCCTCTCCAACTCCTCTAGAGTTTTCCCCATTCCCTCTCTACTTCATGATTCCCGTGTGTGTGTGTGTGTGTGTGTGTGTGTGTGTGTGTGTGTGTGTGTGCGCGCGTGCGCGCGCATGCATGCACACACACATGTGTAAAAACAACATGCTGAGTCTCTTTAGTGTTACTATATATGAATTTAGGGGATGGAGAAGATTAATTCTTCTCCTTTCCACAGCCATTAGTTATCTATAGCTCTTCGTCTTAGGGGTGGGGCTTGTGAGATTTCTTCCATCCTCACTGCGATGTCAGCTCAGGATTCTTTTGTCTTAGCCAGCCATCTCACCACAGTAGGGCTGAGGTTACATTTGCTTGCACTATATAACTAGCTTTTAGGAGGGGTCTGGGGATTGAAACTGAGCTCCTTATGCTTGCATGGAAATCACCTGTACTCAGCACCTCCAGCCATTTTCTGATGTATTTTAGCTAACTTTTGTATATATTAAAGAATGGTTATTTTTAGGACACATTTTGTTTTCAAGACTTTTTCCTTAAATACATGAGTATTTATATTTAAACATTTAAATGAAATAAAATTATTTAGAACAAAAAGTAAGCTACTGTTTTATACATATTATATATAATATACATACACACACACTTCCATGAAAAAATATATCTTTTTTACTTTTAGAGAAAGAACTTCTCAGGTCAAGAAGTGAACCAATTTCATTCTACTCCAAAGAAGGTTCTAGATGGAAGCTTCAACAGGTATTTGTGCAGATTTTTTTCTGGTTTGAAGAAACTCAGGGGTCTTTGTATTAAAAGATTTATTTCTGAAAGCGTTACAGCTCTTTTTAGGAAATGGCTTATTTACTATGTCTCTGTATGTCTGTATGTCTACACTCTGTGGTGGTTTGAATAGGAATGGCCCCCACAGGCTCATAGATTTGAATGCTGGGTCATCAGGGAGTGGCATTACCTGAGAGGGATTAGAAGGTGTGGCCTTGTTAGAACAGGTGTGCGCCTTGTTAGAGGAAGTATGTCACAGTGGGTGGGCTTTGGGGTTTCAAAAGCTCATGCCAGGTCCAGAGTCGATCTCTTCCTGCTGCTTGTGGATTGGGAGGTAGAAGTCTCAGCTACGTCTTGCAGCACAATGTCTGCCTGAGTGCTGCCATGCTTCTCAAAATCCTGATAATGGGCTAAACCTCTGACACTGTAAGCAAACTCCAATTAAATGCTCTCCTTTGTAAGAGTTGCTGGGGTCATAGTGTCCACAGCAATAGAACACTAAGACACACCATTATGTGCAGGTGTATTTACAGGCCATAAGAGGGCATCAGATCCCCTGGAACTGGTCTTGCAGGTGGTTGTGAGCTGCACATTGTGGTTGCTGGAACTGGGATTCTGGTTATTTGCAAGGGCAGCAAGCGCTCTTAAACACTGAACCAATCTCTCCAGCCCCAGCTGTGTCTGGAAAGTAGTTCTTTAGTCTCTGTTCTGTTTGCTTGACTCTGATGACTGTGAATTGCCAGGGCTTTACACATGTTAATCAATTGTTCTATCACTGAGCTACATGCCCAGCCATTTTATTTATTTAAAAACAGTCTCACTATGTAGCCCAGGCTAGGTTCAAACTTGTAATCTCCCTGCCTCAATCCCAGATGCTGATATTACAGGTGTGCACCACCACACTTGGCTTGAGTGTAGCATATAAACAACAGAATGCACACCTTCAGTAAGCTTTGGCAGATAGAAACCTGTGTGATGACCACGACAAGCAAGACTCAGAACATTCCTATTGTCCTAAAAGGTCCTCTCTGTCCCTTCCCACTCAGTCATCCCTGTGACCAAGCCCACAGTTGAGGCACCCATCAGGAACATTACCCTGAGGTGAGGACCTGCTGATGTATAATCAACTTAGTTTTCCTAGATACGGGAAGTCAAACCAACCCAAGACTTTCTCAGAGTCCCTGATGAAAGGACAAAGGGAACTTTACTTCTATGTCCTTGTCTAGGAGTGGACTTGGCAAGGCCGGTCTAGGGCTGAAGCCAGTGCCTCAAGAGAGTCAAGGTTGTGGCTTCTGGAGACCTGACTCTTCCTCCTGGGCTGTGGTTATCAGTCCTTAGTCAGCTGTGTCTGAGGTATCCTGTGTTCTCTTTGCCAGCATTGTCTGACTTAACTCTCTGTTGTCCTTTGTTGTTTTCCCCCTGTAAATAGTATATATGATGCTGTACTTCTAAATAATGCTTGCTTAGCTTAAGTCATAAGCTTCTTTGAGATCCCTGGGTACCAACTGTTGCTTTTATCTTCTTTCTCATCCTTGATCTTTCCATACAACATCTTGCTATTCAGGACCCCTTTTCCTACTGGTTCAGGACACGTAGGGTTTCAAACAAATGAATCTGTACCATATGTTCAGATTGGGGCCATCCTATTTGAGATTCACTATTTTTTTAAGTTTTAATCAATTTTTTTGTTATTATTGTGTGTGATATGTGTGGGGTCTGACATCACTAGGCTTACAAGGCAAGATCTTTGTATGCTAAGCCACCTTGTCAACCCAGTTTGCTTTTATTTCTGCATGGTATTTTGTTTGTTCTTTGAAACAAAAAGAACAAATCACAGCACATTATAAATTAATAATAAATAGTTTTGGGTTTATTAATGCCTTCATTCATCCACACATCTTGCCTGTGCGCACATGTGTGTGTGCGTGTGTGCGTGCGCAAATGCACACGTACATCTGTGCATATGTGTGGAGACCAGAGATCAACACCAACTGTCTTCTTCATTTTAATCAGTCTCCACCTTAGTTTTTGCGACAGGATCTCTCTGTGAACCTGAAGCTCACCATTTGGCCCAGTGACTGGCCCAGCCGGTCCCAGTGATCTCCTACCTCCCCCCTCAGCACTAGGATTATAGAATCCATCCACCTTTTCAACCATTAACTTTTTTTCTTATTCCACAAACATCTTCCTGAAGCTTCTATAAATCAGGAAAGTGTCAGCCACTGGTTAAATGTAGGCCACAAGCTGCATGTAGTAGCACAGGCCCTAGAATCCTAGTACTTGGAACACTGAAACGAACGGACCGCATCTTGAGACACTATCTCAAAATAAAAATAAAACAAAAACATACAAACACATAAATGTAAGCTGGTTTTGGATTTGCATGTCACAGTTTGATCTTTTGAGATAAAATTTATCAGTACCTCAGCGGCGGGTGGGGGTGTGTTGTGTGGGAAGTGACAGAGACAGTGGCAATAACCTATGTCTTTAATGATATCACTGTGAATCGGAGCAACCCACCCTGAAGCTGCACACACCCCCTGCCATCTGGAGTCTCTGTTCTATAAGTAAGTTGTTATCTAAGTGTTCTATTGCTGTGGAGAGACACCATGACCATGGCAACCCTTATAAAAGAAAGCATTTAGTTGGGGCTTGCTTACAGTTTCAGAGGTTTTAGCCCATTGTCATCATGGTGGGAAGCATGGCAGCATGCAGGCAAACATGGTGCTGGAGAAGGAGCTCAGAATTCTACATCAATAGCCACAGGCAGCAGGAAGAGAGAGACACTGGACTTGGCTTAGGCTTTTGAAACCCCAAAGTCAACCCTCAGTGACACACTTCCTCCAACAAGGCCACACCTACTCCAACGAGCCACACCTCCTATTCCTTTTCAAATAATGCCACTCCCTGATGATTAAACATTCAAATCTATGAGCCTATGCCTGAGACATTATTATTCAAACTGCTGTAATTGTACTACTCTTTTACTCTGGGTTTCTATTACTTGTAGCCAAACACACTACAGCTGATGCAGGCACTTTTGTATCTTTTACATCTCCAGTGTGGCCAACTGTAAGTACACTCCGTTATGTCCTCCTAAAAATACTATCCTTTGGTTATCTGAACAATTTCAGCTAGAAGATTCATTACACACACAGAGACACTCACTTGTGTGTGCATGCCCCTCCCTATTTGGTTTTCTAAAGAATGTTTATTCTTATATATCTTAGAGGCTCCTCCATCTTTCACCCTGAGTGCTGTTAAACCTAAAAGGCATCATATGCATGAAAACCTTCTATAACTAATATTTTTACTTCACTACCAAAAGAAATACTCAAAATCCAGTTTCTGTTAAACTACCAACAAAAAATTATATTCAGTCTAATTCATCCAACATTCACATCAAAAATAGGTTATTACCAATTTGTTCTTCTAAATGTCCATCACCACTCCTGAGGGCTATGTTACCTAATGCCTGGATGGATGTTTTTTGTGTCTTCTCTGACTCATTGAGCCCTTTGTGCAACTGTAACTAAGATTTCAATGTAGCTGGCCTTGATGTCAACTCCTCCCCACTCTCTCCTCCAGCCTTTCCTTCCGCTGATTGCAGGCATTGTCCATTTCAGTTCTCTTCAAGGGCATACTTGATTTCCTCTTCCGCAAGTTAACATTTCCTTATGTCTTCAGATTTCAGCTGAGCATGGCTTTAGCAAGACTTCCCGACTCCCTGACATAGTCCGGTTCTCACATTAATAGCATTTCTTGGCATATATTTGCATTTTATATTTGTCTGTGATTTGGAGTTACTGGCGATCCACTATAGTAGAGCATAGTTGTTTGTGCCTCTGCAGTAGTCCCTAATGAAACATAAATCTTACTTTCTTTTTTTCTTTTGATGTTATCAATATCCACAGGAAACCTAGTCTGGGATCTTTAGCTAGAAAATCTTTTCTTTAATAGTATATTATGCCGGGCACAGAGCTGGGTTGTCTTAGTGCCCACTTGAAGTCTGGAGGACATATGGGGTTGGTGCCCAGGCTGCAAATAGCCCAGTAGTTGTGACTGTAAGATGCCAACACCAGGATCATTGCTTCATTCAGGAAGGAATTATTCAGCCCCTCTGTAAGCCCTTCTCTGTTCTAGTTGAAGGTAAAGCACCGTATCAACTTCATCTCAGAGTCAAGTTAGCTTCTCTCCATCACTCCGTTTCCTCTTTTTTAAATGAGTGGCTGACTTTTATCCTTGTGACACAATCAGAGAATGTATGGGGAGGAAGAACACCGTGCTCAAAGGTGTTTGGTTGGGAGACCAACTGAGGGCTTCCCACATGGCAAGCTATAGCCTCTGCCCCAGGCAGATCCAACCAAGGGCCTCACACATGTTAAGCTATTACCCCTCCAAACTTGCTTGAAGTTCTCACTTCAGAGAATAATTGTCAGGTCCAAAGGAAACTCCATTTCCCCAAATTCTGGAGCTTGTTTCCTTCTACCAAAGGAGCCATTTCCTTATCACTGTCAGAAGGGACAAATGGCTGTCATGGTGCCTGTTATCATCCCAAAGCACATCCTAGCCTCCAGGTTCACTCAGTACCTGTGGCTCCTCTCACCCTGCTCTCCCTCCTAAACTTCTCCAGTTCATGGGCTCTCCTTCCCCAGCTTCTCATTCCCTTATAACCTACCATCTTGGCTAATCGTTCTCTTGATCCCCCCCTTTTGCCTTCTTCTATTGCCGCCCCCCCCGTCTCCTTTGCCTGCACTCTCTCCACCCCACCCTCACAACCCATGGCCTGGTCCAGTCTGCTGTTGATATTCAGTGTACTACTTTCTCTGCCTGCTCCCGGCTATTCGAGAGTCCCCTGGCTGTACCCTTTTTCAGATCAACAATAACATACCTTGGAGCACTCATGTTCCTCAGTTTATACATCCGCTGCTAAACCCTTAGTTTATACAACTGTCTTCATTTCCTCTTTCTTTCTCTTTCTTTCTTTCTTAACTTTTTTCTCTTTGTTTTTTGCAGGGCTGGGAATCTAACCCATAGCCACCTACATACTAGACAAGTACACTATCTCTGAGCAGGAGCCTAAGCCCTAACTTAATCTTCTTGAGAGACACTTTTCTTTTTAGTATGTATGTATGTATGTATGTATGTATGTGTGTGTGTATGTATGTACAGACATGTATGTGAATGTGCTTGGAGCTGATGTTAGATGTTTTCTCCCTCTCCACCCTTTAGTTGTGACAGGGTCTCTCACTGAACTTTGATCAAACCAATATATATCTGTTCTAGATAGCCAGCTTGCACTGGGTCCTCCTGTTTCTGCCTCTGGCGTTGGCATTACAGTTTCTCAATTTTTCCCTGGGTTCTGGGGATCCTAACCCTGGCCTCTGCAAGTACTTTAATCTACTTAGGCATCTTCCTAACCACCCCACAAACTTTTAATGTGTCTGTAAAAGTTTCTACTATAATAGGGTGTAGGTCTTGAAGCAACATTTTTTTTAAATCTAGAATGAAAACAAATACATATAACTGTGAGGCACTTGAAAACACATGTAAATTTTGAATGTATGCTACAGAGGCCTTTTTCTGGAGAGTCTAAATACTGCAAAAAAAATGTTATTCTCCAAGTCCCAGTAAGTGGCATGTGACAGATGCTTTATGAGGATATAGACATGAAAATAAGAGGACAGAAGAATGAAGATGTTCTAGAAATCCAAGGAAGAATGGCTATAGAAGTAGCTATTGACCGCCAGGAGATGCTGTCAGTGAGGCCAGAGGAACAGCTTTTAGGGAGAATGTGTTTAAGCTGACTTCCTTAGAACCTAGGCCAAGTTGCACAAATCCTAAGACGTGCTGGTGAGTTTAGAAACAGTGTGGGAACTAGTGGCTTTAAAGCTGGTTAATTTGAGTGGAGGTAAAATACTGCAGTTGACCAAGGAGAGGCAGTGCAAAGTGAGAAAACGTGGGTAGAGGCAATGTTTTCCTGGACGCTGGGGGTGGAAAAAGGTGCAGCACAGAATGAGGAAAGACAAGGTGCTGAAAGACTGTTGGATTTATTTTCTTCCAAGGTAGAGAGGGTTTCAGAGTACCCAACAGTCAACATGAAGGAGCTACCAGGACTTGAAAAGGCCAAGGTTTTAACAAACAGAACTGGGAAGGCATTCATATGAAAGGAGGAGAGACAACAGGGGCCAGATGAGCAGCATCAGGGAAATGCTGGCGTCTGGTGGTACTAATGTGAGAAGTCCCTGTTTACGGATCCTCTCTTCTCTGAGAAATGCAGACATAATCCGCTGGGAATGAAGAAACGGGCTGGGGGCGCTCTGGAGGAACAGGGAGAACTGAGGTAAGTAGATGTTTGAGAGTTCTTGAACCAGAGCAGTGATTGTGACCCTATAGTCGAGCTACCCAAGAAGCAAAAACAGAACTGGAGGACAGTGTGAACAAACAAGTCCCTACCTCACTTAGGCGAGTAAACAGATAAATTCTCTTCCGGAGACGGGGAAACGAGTGGCCAGGTGACTCTGCAGTCTAGTGTATTGCTCCTCAGCAGTGTTCCGTTCTCCCCTCAGGGAGTCTTTCAGGAAGAGAGAAGCTTATAAGCCCCCTCTCCACCACTGGCTTTCTTTGCTGGTGACACCGAGTGTCTCAAACTTTAGATGTCTGAGGTTACTTTCCTCATTGTTCTGAAGAAACCCTAACAAAAGCAGCTTAAGGAAGGGTTTCTTTCAGCTCAGTCAGTCCTTCACGGAAGACAAAGCTTGGCAGAGGTAACCCGAGGCGGATGGTCACACTGCATGCCTAGTCAGGAAGCAGAGAGAGATGAAGGATGAAGGCTGGTGTTCAGCTCTCTTTCTCCGATTTCATTCAGACTAGGAACCGCAGCGTTGACGGTGCCACCCACAGATATGGAGTTTGTCTCCTAAGTGATTCTAGATCCCGCCAAGTTGGCAGCATCAACCATCACAAGGGTAAAGAGGCACTGGTATCCTTTCAGTTACATAGAAGACCTAAGTTTGCCTTCTTCAGAACAGCAACTGGGAAAGCTCTGCTGCACAGAGAAACTAGATATGTTCTCAGAGTGAGATCAGAGGGACCCGACTGCCCCCCGTGGGTATTTGACTTTGAACACCAATAAATACTGTTGAGAATATTAACTTCAGAGTACATCTTTATCATAAGAATCCCTTATTTTTTTTTCTTTCAGGTAGCCAGGCTATTAGGAATAGTTATATCAGCCACTTGATTGACAGCTGCCTGGAAAAAGGAATTACAGATCAAACAGTTCTTTCCTAAGCTGCAGGCTGGACGTCCATCAACGCAACCCAGCCATTTTGAGCAGTGAACTCTTCATGGATCCCTTGAGGAAACTCTACTCTAGTGCAAAGACCACTACTGCCATGGCTGCTGCTGAAACCATGGACTTCAGCTGCAGGAGGCCTGGAGAGGCCATAGCAGTTCCAGGCAGCTTGTCCTGGCTCCAGGAGACTTCACTACAGCCACGACAAGCCTTGGTGACACCTAGATGACCCCACCCATCTTGAGGCTGTTCTCATTAGGAAGAGGGAGGAGCACTTCCTTCAGTGACTCAGGAAAAGCTAGTGATTGGTACACATGTAAAACTTGTGGTTGCTGGACCTGGAAGCTGTGCCCAAGCATGCCATACCCTTCTTCAGATATAGAAGCAGTGTGTTTGTCAGCCTCGCTGGGTCAGTCCAGGAGGCTTCGCACCAGGCACCCTGTTACTTCAACATCAGGCTCCAGTAAAAGTTTCTCTCAAATGGTCTTAATGGTTACTTATGCTCTTTATCACCGGTAGAATGTGATGGCTGGTAGCACAAAAAATAGACAAGACCCTGGCTGGCAGCAGTTGACCTCCTAAGCTATAAGAAAGTTCTCATGACTTCCAAGCTATAATCCCTTAACTCAGCACCTAAGAGGAGGTCGAAGAGTTCCAGAGTGTGGCTGGGACTGTGGGTGACTGTGGCTGCTAAAAAAGAAGCGGCAGAGCTAAGATCATGAAGCACGAGAGACCATGACGGGCCATTGGAAAAGTTCCAAAGCATCACCAAAGGTCAAGAGCTGGGCCCAACACCTGCAGCATGCGCTGTTTCTTCAGCTGCAGAGCACTAGGCCACTGGCACTCAAGGCCTCTCAGGCCACTTAAGTACTTACAGCTGCAAGTCTGGCTTTGAAAGCCCTTAGTCTTCAAGGCCTCACTATAAGTCCCTGGGTTTCAGGGCCCACTCACCAAGTCTCTGGAGCTTAGGACTGCCAGTACCAAAGCCATTGCCAAGCTGCATCTGAAGAGAGGAAAAACAAAACCAAAACCCAAAATAATCTCAATCAGCACTTTTGCAATAAAAAAAAAACCTAAAATAACTTTTTAGAAGGATCCCTTAGGTGGCCTATTAGTCAGAGTAATCAGCTTTCCAAGCTTTACCATTTCACTTCATGTGACAATGTCAGGGTCAAAAAGATCAAACCAAAAAGAGTAAGATTAGAGAGAGAACACAAACCACTCAGCAGAATATCTACAGCAAATAGTCTACAGTCCTACGGTAATTCCCAAGCCCCCTTGCTGTGGGATATTTGTACACTGTGTGAAGATGTATGGCTGTGATTGGTGTAATAAAAAGCTGAATGGCCAATAGCTAGGCAGGAGGTATAGGTGGGACTTCCAGTGAGAGAAAGGAAGAGGAGGAGAACTTAGGCACACAGGAGACATGGAGAGAAAGTAGGAGGCGCAAGATGGAAGAGAGATAACACCACATGATAGAACATAGATAACACCACATGATAGAGCGTAGTTTAATGGGTTAATTTAAGTTATAAGAGCTAGTTAGGAACAAGCCTAAGCTATAGGCTGAGCTTTCATAATTAAAAGGAAGTCTCTGCGTCATGACTTGGGAACTGGCCAGTGGGACAGGAAGAAACTCCTCATTTCAGCAGAAGTACAGACCTCATGAGGCACCCATTACTAAGGCTGGGAAGGTTGCTCTGGCTACATCATCATACTCTCCTTCAACCCCAAACCTGAGCACTTTTCTGTTTATTCATATACTTTCAAAATATCTTTCAATTATCATTTTTGAAATTCAGAACTCAGAAATCCTCCATGCTATTTGTAAGTTGATACATCTTCATAACACAAGAATTTAATAAGCTATCACCATTTTTATAACTTTTCGTACTGTGAAGATCTTTAGCCAGTTTAGAAATAAATCAGTTAAGTTTCTTGTTTAACAATGTATATAGCAGCATTTCAATTTTACCAAGGTGCCTTTAAGAGACAAAAATGCTTGGTATTATCAGGATGAAAGGAATGCTACTTGGGAAGATGACTCCATTGGTAATTCGCTTGACACATGAGCTTGAGGACCTGAGTTTGAATTCCCAGCCACCACAGAGGGGCTTCACATAGTAGCATGCCTTATAACCCCAACACTAGGAGTCTAGAGACCACTGGGTCCCTGGAGTTCAGGGGTCAGTCATTCAAGTGAATCGGTGAGCTCTAAGTTCAATGAGGGGTGCTGTCTCAAGACATAAGGTGGAGAGTGACTGAGGAAGACATCTGACTTCAATTTCTGCTTTCACACTCATTCTTACTTGTACGCGTGCACGCATGCACACACACACACACACAGAGAATGAAATTTGAAAATATTGTTGCTTTTTGTGTATATGTGCCTATACTTGTGTGTGCACATGTGTGTAAAAGCTAAGTGTGACCTTGGGTGTCATTCCCCAGGCGCTGTCCACGTTGTTTTTAGAGATAGGATCTCTTACTCTCCTAGAGCTCACAAAGCAGTATGAATGGATGGCTAGTAAACCCCAGGGATCTGCTTGTCTCTGCCTCCCCAGTGCTGGGGTTCCAACCATTCAGAATCATACCGAGCCTTTCCATGTGGATTCTGGAGAGGAAGCTTAGGTCCTCACTCTTGCAAAACACCTTTTTAAAAAAAACAAAAAACAAACAAAAAAAACCCCACAACTGTTCTATAGCATTTTCCTCGGAATCAACGCATCCCCTCCAGAAGGAAGGGAGCCGCTTATGAGACTAGAAAGGGAAAAGAAAGTCACTTGTCTGGAAGGACAGAAACTTGAAAGAAAAAAAAGGAGCAAAACAACTGTGGAGGAGATTGGCCTAACTGTAGGGGCACTGCAGCATCCCTGAGACCTGACCTTACCGTGAGGCAGATGCTCTTGGGTCATCACTGCTCCTGTAAATAACCCCCACCCACACTGCTCTTAGTAGCCCCAGGAAAAAGTCATTGCTTCACCAACTTGAATACTAGTATAATCATTTCTGTAATCTACCTTGAGTTCCCTTTCTGGAGTGAGTAGATGCCTGTGTGTGAATATAAGTGTGAGCATGTGTGTGTGTGTTGTGTCTGCCCAGGAAAGTCTCTTATACACAACAGATTGAGCTACCTCCCCAATGCAAGGCTTGCTCTCAAAAAAAAAAAAAAAGCAGCAAGATAATGTCTGCCTCTCCTCCCTCCTCTTCTTTAGTACCAGCATCAAAGCTAGGACCTGAGGCATGCTTGGCAAGCACTACAGCCCCAACACTCTTCCTTTAAAAAATGAGACAATGTATCTTTAAATTTAAATTGTCTGGACTGGTATAGGCGGAGGTTACTTGTTCATTTCCCAGCCACCCAGATGAATACTTTACATTGGTATGGATCTTGATCTGTTGATACAAATTTAAGGTCAACTTTGTTATATGTATTTCTGCTCTTGCTTAAGGTATTGGGTTTGTGCAGCTCATTTAAAAATGTAATGTATAGTTAAGAAATAGAGATTAATAGATAGTCATTTATAGCAGTCAAACTTGTAGTCATGTTAGTTAGGTTTTCTAGATGTACAGAGATATTTCAGATGGATAGGTATTCTTCAAATCTTTCAAAGATGTACAGAATATGGCATTTAAGATGTTTTAAGAACTTAGGACTTTTCATGACAGTGAGACATGTCTGCTTCTGGAAGCACTAGTTACTTCAAGGGGATGATGGGCATTGAAAAGGCTCCTTATGGAGTTTGGGCAAGAAACTACTCTTGCCTGGACTGCTTGATGCTATTCTGTATGAACTGGACATGCAAAGCTGAACATTTCAAAAGACGGCATGGTCCTTCAGGGTTCCTGCATCACAGAAGAAACTGCCAGACATTCTGCAGGATGCAGACGAAAGGGGCTGACAAACTGCCAATATAGGCAAAGCAGTCTTTCAAATTTCCTGCTTCATGGAAAAGTCTACCAGATACTATGGTCCTGTGGGCTAAAGATGAGTGCCCCAATGTTACAGAACTTTGGGTGACTGTCCAGCCAGCAAGATATCTCTGTCAATTCTAGAATTTTAGAAGTTGCTTACAATGCACTTCCTGTTTACTTAGGTAATATTACATCCTTCTAGAGCCTTTGATGGAGTTGAAGAAAGATAGTTATACTTATAAAAGATGGATTAGATATAAAACTTTAGGCTCACAAAGATAGGATAAATGATAGAGTATTTTCCTTAATTTGCTAAATGTAAATGAACTAAATATTGTAACTATAATTCTTGCTTGATAACTGTTTTGTTGTATGTAATCTTGCTATGTTAAAGTTAAAACCTTCCTTTTTATTTATTTATTTATTCCTTTTCTAGGGGAGGTGATGGGGATTCCCCTCTGTATGCTGTGAACATGTTTTATTACCATTGGTTAATAAAGAAGCTGCTTTGGACCTATGGCAGCACACAATAGAGTGCAAGGTGGAAATTCCAAGCAGGGATAGAGGAGAAAAGAAGGCAGAGTCAGCTGTTGCCATGTAGCTGCTGAAGGAGATAGATGCCCTGGTACCTTACCTGTAAACCACAAGCCTCGTGGTAAAATATAAAATAATAGAAATGGGTTAATTTAAGATGTAAGAGTTAGTTAATAAGAAGCCCAAGCTAATAGGCTGAGCAGTGCTTTAATTAATACAGTTTCTGTGTGATTATTTCAGGTCTGAGTGGTCAGGAAATGAACAAGCAGCCTATGCCAACAGGAACTTGCAATCCTCCTGTTATATATGGAGAGCTAGGATTGTAAGCCTGGGCTACTAGGCCCAGTTATTTCTGCACTTTTGGTATACTCTATGTAAAATAGAAGCCAAATGTAATTTTTAAAAATGCATTTGTAATGTGAAATGAAGATTTGGTTATTTTATTTAGCAGTTTGGGAGGGGGTATTTTTCAGACAAGGCAGGACTGGTCTCCAACTTGATGTGTGATCCTCCTGTCTCCACTTCACCAATGTTAAAGTTACAGCATCCACCACCATGGTTTCATTTGGCATATGTTTACCTAGAACGTGCTGCATTTTGGACATTGTGTTAATGACTAATTGTGAAAATAAAAGAAATGGTTCCTACTTTCCCATCACCATGAACCTTTTACTTTGTTTTGCTTTGCTTTGTTTTTGAGAGAGTCTTGTTATGTAATGAAGGCTAACCTAAGCTCAAGTAGCTTAGGCTAGTCTTGAACTACTACCTTTCTCTGTCTCTCAAGCTCTGAGTTACAGGCTTGCACTACAATGGCCAGCAAGAGCTTTCAGAATTTTGAATTCTATATATAAAAACCACACAACATAGCAATAAAATGCTGTAAAGATGTAGATATAAAATTAGGATGAAAAAGCTGCCTAGAACCAAGATGTATAAATATTCTTTTAAATTTGGACATCTCAGAAATTAGAATCATCATACTTAAGCAGTAGGTGGGGATACCACCACTGGAGATGCAGAGAACTCTGTGAGAGGGCTTAGAAGAGAACCCAAGATTTCATAGTGAAAAGGTCCTCTCAAGGACCCATGACTCAAGATCTGAAGAAATCCAGAAGTTCAGCGAGGTGTGGCGGTGCACACCTGTAACCCTAGTTCAGCGAGGTGTGGCGGTGCACACCTGTAACCCTAGTGCTCAGGAAGCTGGGGCAAGAGGAGGACCACGAGTGGTTAGTCAGGGCTACATACTAAGTTCAAGAATAGTGTGAGCCACATAGCAAGAAATCAAAATCTCAAAAATTAAAATAAATTTAAGATTAAAGGTAAGTAAGGTTGGGTTAATTTACTAAAACTGAGAATAATGAAATTCAGAGAATTTAAACTATTTGTCAAACAGACTTTTCAGGATAGGTAAAGCTGAGTCCAGGTCTATTTTCATTCTTTTACCAAAGTATTCAGTTTTGAGGAAATGGACGTCAGATAAAAGAAGTACATAAACATTTCTTAGTATGTTTAAAGCCTTGGGTTCAATCTATGGGCAGTAAGACAATAAATCCAAGAGACTAGTGCAAACAAAGCAGGTTTGATATACCGCTCTGCAGAGAGAAAAGGCAAAAATGGCTGATTTTGGTGGACGATAATGATTTGTAATGTCCCTCAGTCATGGGAAATTCTTGACTTCCTTTTCCCATAGGTCAGGACTTGCCCTCTTCCCATGTTTCTCATCTGATTGGTTTAGGACACAGAGACTAATTTAAGGAATCATTTGAGGCTTGCAATTTCCCCCTTCTCTGATCCTGGGCTCAGTCACATAATAGATATCTGTAACTTTCCAACTCTCAGGGTTCTGAGACAAGCAGGCACCAGCTGCCAACTAGGGGACAAAGGGCCTAGCACCTCCTGCTACCTGTAATCCCAATGAACTGTAACAATTTATGTCTTCCAAATCCACAGTACAGCAGGGGAAAGGGGCTAGGTACATAAGAACATGGCATTAGTCTTGTGACCATGGGCAAATCCTTCTTTGCCTTATTCTTCCACCTGTTAAAACGCCACTTTAGAGTGTTGACATAAATATTAACTAAATATTACAGTCAGTATTGTAACAGATATTGGCGTATGGTAAGTCCTCTATAACTGCCAAGTCCTTACAATCAAATTTTAGCAGGAAATAATTTAAAGTAAGCCTCAATTATCTC
Organism: Ondatra zibethicus; assembly: GCA_004026605.1. Classification (NCBI taxonomy): domain Eukaryota; kingdom Metazoa; phylum Chordata; class Mammalia; order Rodentia; family Cricetidae; genus Ondatra; species Ondatra zibethicus. The sequence continues at coordinate 55,717 of PVIU01009774.1, read as the reverse complement.
ACAAATAATGGTCATCACATGAGGCCTGCATCCAACTACAATAATGGAAAATGAATACAATGATTAATGCTTGAACAAAAGCAATAAAAATGGTCACTGTAACACTGCTTTGTCCAGAAGCTAAATTACAGACCCAGAAGAACTGCATTCAAGAAATCATACAAACATATAGGCAACCTATGGTCAAATTATTAAATACTTTATTAGGCACAAATCCCAATCTTAACACGTGCAAGGAACAAAATACAGTATATTAGCAGATACTTCATTTTGTTTCTCCTTAAAAAACTGAAACTAGACAGGTGAAGTGGCACACACTTTTAGTCCCAGCACTCAGAAGGCAGAGCCAGGCGAATCTCTGAATTTGAAGCCAGCCTGTTCTATGGAATGAGTTACAGGACAACCGGGGATATACAGACATCCTGTCTTGAAAAATAAAACAAACAACAACAACAAGAAAAAACCCTGAAGCTAATTGTGTATATCACACACACATACGCACACATGCATGCATGCACACATGCATGCGTGCATGCGCGCGCGCACACACACACACACACACACACACAGAGAACAAAATGAAACACAAGTTTTGGTAATTAATGTAACAGGACACATAATTTGGCCAAAAGCATAACTGATTATGATTTACTAAGTCTATTTTAAAACACTTTCTCATTCATTACCAACTTAGTGCTTTGCACATAGTGCATAATTATAAAAAGAAATCTAGAAGGTGGAGGCAGGGGTGTTGCTGTAAATTTGAGGCCAGTTTGGGATACAATGGATTCCAGACTCCTCTGAACTATAGTTTAAGACTATCTAAGAAAAACCTCTTTTTCAAAGTGCTTCCTAATGTCATGTTGCTTTATGTTTAAAAATAATGGGATATTCTGAAAATGAGTCATGGCTCTCATTGCGCTTTCTTTTACTATTATTATACTAAAAAAAAAAAAAAAACCCTTTCGAAGTCATCTTTTCCAATTGTGAGCCTTGAGGTAACCGTCTAAACTACAGAACTCTCAAATGAGACCAGCCTGCTGAAGTACTAGTGTCTACATTTTGTTTCTATAAATGCGGCAGCTACATTCTATGTTTTATACTACATATTTCAGGCAAGTAAACAGTTTCAACTGAAGTTTTTAATCTATGGGTATTAAGTTGACTTTAACTACTATGAAATGTAAATACATCGATTCACATGTTTGTTTCTGTTTAGTTGGTGACAAGACCTTTAGGACACCTCCCCCACCCCCACCCCACCCCCGCCCTCGCACACGCAAAGGAAAAGTAACTAAAATGAATGTACCTAAAATATTTTCAGAAACTCTGGCAACAATGACCTTATGAACAATTAGGTCGTCTTTCCTCCTCTTGCCACCCACTGCATTGTGGCACAGTTTAGCTTCTCCAAATGTTTGTACTTATTCTTGTTTTACAAGAACACTTGTGTTTAAAATCCCATCCTAGCATGATCACGACTCAACATGTGAATCTGTCCATGAATTCTGAATTATAAAGCTTGTAGTACTTTGCTTATATTGGAGTTTTTTGTTTGTTTGTTTTAGAACTCTGAAACCAATCACACTGAAATCAACACCCATCCTTGAAACTTTAAAGTTCCAGAATTTCCATCCTCTTTAGAAGTCTAGGGCAGGGCAGACTGGTTGAGTGTGGCTGGGTCAGCAAAGAAGTGCCCAACAGTGAGGACAATCTTAGCTGAAAGGACAAAGACCTGACCAGGACCCCATGGGGGTGGAGGCGCCTGGTGGCACTGAGAGGTCGGTCTCTAGCGCCGCCGCGGAGTCCTCAGCGCCCCCACCTCTTCCGCGTCCGGCACGTCTTTTCCTCCTCGTCGCCGCCGCGATGTCCGCCCAGCGCCTGGGCTGCGACTGGACCGAACTCTGGCGCACAGAGACAGGCTTGAACCGGCCGCGCGGCCTCGCCCTGCCAAGGGGGGTCAACTTCTCTAGAAAAGCCTGACAAGTTGACAGCGCGCGGGAGCGCAGCCTGGGAGCATCCTGCCTCGCGGAAGTCTCCTCTGCTGCCTCTAGATGGCAGGCTTCGAACTCCCGAACGTCAAACGCCTTTTGGACAGCCCTTCGCTCGATGTCCACTGCGGGCGCTCGCAGACGGCAGCCATGACAGTTACATCCGGGTATGATCAGGAGCCACGTCCTGAGGCTCCCGGAAGTGACGCGGCGCGGAAGGATACGCGTTGGGCCGAGGAAGACTGAGGTGAAGTGGTCTCCGGAAGTGGGTGCAATTGGCCGCTGCTGATGGGATAGTGCTGGAGGAGGAGCGTGGCCCTTAACACAAACCCTGTCACTGCCTGATTCGACCATCCGGGCGACAGCAGCTGTTATCATTTTTATTTCATAGATAAGGAGAAATTAAGTCTGAGAGAGGACAAGCGATTTATCCAAGACCATACCTGTAGTATTTAGCCTAAGCCAGATACTCTGTCCTCCGTGGTGATCCTCTCTTTGGAAAACTTAAATTCTTATTTCTTGTCGTCATAGATTGTTGCCTCTGCAAGCATTTTTCAGCTCAGTAGCCCAAGGAGTGGTACTAAGCCACACTCCTGCTTTTAATCAAGGACCAGACTTTTTAATCCTGAATTCCTTGGGGGTATAATATTTTCCTGCGCTGGGAACAAACCTTGGGAAAATGTAGTCTTTAGCAATTTGTTGCAGACTGGGCAAAATAAAACTTGATCTTCTGTCAGCACACTGTTTTACTCTGTTATACTGATTGGTAACATAGCCAGAAAGAACTGAGAATTCTGACTGCAGCATTACAGTGCAGCAACTCTGAACTGCTGCAATGAGATATTGGCAAAATACAGGTTTCCAAAAAGAGATTTCTTCATGTTAATCTGACTCTCCAGGCTTGGCAGGTGGGGGAATTGAGAGTAAACGTGCAGAAAATGTGTGAAGAGAACTCCCATCACAGAAAATGGAGGAGAACCAGGGGAGGCTCAAAGATCCATCCCAAAGTCTGAAACAGTTAAGGAGGGAAGGACAGAGGCTAGGGAGGTGGGTGAAAGTGTCCTAGACTGTTAACAGTCTAAGTAAGTTTCAATAAATCAGTTGGGGATCCTCAATCTAAAATCAGCCATTAGAGGAGATCTCCCTGGAACCAGTCTGGCACAGCAGCTCAAGATTGGTTTCACGATTGTTGGAAACCTTACAAGCATCAGTGCCTCTCTGCCCCATGGGGTCCTGTTGTTTAGCCCTGACTAACCTGGCATTCTGTAACCCACAGTGGCCTTGAACTTGCTACTATTCTTCTACCTCAGCATCAAGTTTCAAGCCTTAAGAGAGAATTTTAGAGATGATAAGAGGAGTAAGTGTTTTTAGAGTGTTGCCACACTTTCCTACACTGCTTCAAGTCCAGTGACATGAGACTCAATAGCATTACTCAGGGAAGTGCCTATGTGTCACCAGGGCTTCTAGAGATACTGTGGTATTTTGACATACATGTAAGAAATTCCAAGGGTAGGAGCAATGGGCCAGCAATAAGTTTGGGCAGAGGTGAAGGAGAGTCACTGTGTTGATATTGCCTGTTTCTATCACAGAGTGTCAAGGCAAATGATGCATCAGTTGTGGCTCACATGGGAGAGAGTTGAGCTAGAGCCTTTTGTCATGCCTAAGAAGAGAGATGAGACTTTCACAGAGAAAGTCTATGTGGGTTGGATGAGTAGAAAATACAAAGTAATGGATAGGTGGAGTATTAATGGATAAATTGAGTGCTGCTTATCTAGGGGAATCTGCTTGTTCAAGTTTTCCAGTTGGTTCCTGCTTCTTTAGAGCTGAAAGTTCCAAGGCCCTCTTCCTGGGACACAGCTTTTAATGGCCTTTCATGGTCTCATGTAGCCATGTAGGATGGCCAGAATACAATAGTGACTTTCTAAGCAAGCTTCCTCCAACTTTGGGAGTGCTAGGATTCCTTAGACTTTAATTTCTAACTAAATTTCTCTTTTTACTTTCCTTTATGGATCCAATAAATGAATGTGCATGCGTGTGTGTCTGTGTGTGTGTGTGTGTGTGAGCATGCACATGTCCATGAAGCTAAGTATCCTGCTCTGTCATTCTCAGCCTTACTCCACTGAGGTCTCTCATCATTTTTGGGGAGAAATCTTCCTTTCTCCCTCCCTCCAGCACTGGGGTCTGTGCCTGAGTTTTTAGTGGATGTTCAGGATCCAAACACAGGTCTTCATGCTTGTGCAGAAAGATCTCTTACCCAGTAAACCATTACCCTAATCTCAGCATTTTTGAGCATCTGCTTTGTGTCAACCACAGTGTTTAAACCTTGAGGCACAGAATAGGGAACAAATACAATAATACCATAAGTAATAAAATGTTAACAAAAAATCAAGTGCTACAATACTTATTTTTAGAAAGGATCTGACCTTAAAGAGGATAAATACCTCCCATTTTACTAATTGGATATGTGGAGCAGTCCAGAAAACCAGCAACTCAGGTTTGTTGTTTGGCTGCACATCTCTGCCCAACCTGAACGATGGTCAGGGGAACTTAGGGTGATCAGGAAAGTAGGGATACTGTTTGCTCTTGGGATTGCTCTCCACCTTGCCAGGATGTTGTAACTGTTTCAATGGGATTTCTGGGAGGATACTCCAAGTGGGGCCATTGAAGGACAGGGGAGGGAGTCTAGAAAGTGGAGGGCCTCAGAACACTTTAAACCTGTACCCAGAACCCCATGGTGGACTCACAACTTTTGGGCTCCTTCGATGCTGACAGGGGCTGTTTGTCAGTTTTTATGCAATTTGTCATTTTTCTTCTCCTTCCTCTGTGGCTGTTGCTTCCCTGTGTCCCCATGACTGTGGCCCTCTTCTTCCTGCCTGCCACTTTCTCTTCGTATGCACCAGCCCCTTTCAGGTACATGACCCTGGCACTCCCACTTGTCGCTTTTGCTGTCTAAGCACCCGCGACTTTCTCATTCTCTGAGTTTGTCTTCTCTCCCAGTTGTACAATTATTTTGTTCCTGTCGGTACCTCTAGATGACCACCCCTCACTCCAAGACCCTCACAACACACCCTCTTCTGCTGAAGCAGACAGCAACCCCTAGAAAGTTGCTTCCTTTCTTTTACCATGAAGACCTCACTGAAGACCAAAAAGGGCTCACAACTGTAAAGGCAAGTTCATAGTTGATTTTCAGTAGACAAACACCATAAACTATGAAAAAAGGTAATGAACAGGGGATTAACAACAAATCGATAATGTAGAAAATCCATGTTCCTAGCTTAAGGTCATAAACAGATTTAATATATAAGCAGGTGTAAGTTATTTTGTAAGTCAGTTATAGGTCTTGGAAATGGGAGATTTAGCTGCTGAAAAATGTAGTTGAAGATCAGTAAGGTTAAGACAGATCAAAGGACCCAGCCATCCTGAGGGGTCTGTGGTAAGGGATTCAGCATTATTAAATACTGTTTAAAACCTTAGTTTCTTAGGTCTTCATTGTAATTCTTAGGTCATTAATTTTTTTCCTCCTATGACTGAGCAAGTGTCAAGAATAGGCCATCTGGCCACTTTCAGGAAAGCCTGGCTACCCTCACCTTGGAGCTGTTAGTCATGCACTCATTTTCTTGGCAACTAGCTGACCTGTCTGGGGAAGTCCAGCCTTGTTGAACACCCCATGACATTCAGAGGACTCTATTCCAGCTGCAGGGACCACTGCAACCGCGCCTACTGCTAGAGTCCGACTGGTCTTTCAGGAGAACTTGCTCCAATCACAGCTCCAAGCCACTTAGTGGAACTGGAAGACTCTAGTGTGGGCAAGGCAAGCTTCAGGAATCTCTAGATGATCCTGTCTACCCTGCAACTATTCTTATTCAGGATAGCAAGAGGAAGCACCTCCCCAAGAGGTTCATAGATGAGGTGTCTGATAAGTGTATATGTAAGCTATGGAGGTTAAATAGGAAGCTACTCACACATAAATCTATGTTTGGTAGAATTGCATTCTTCTAATACTTCCAAACACCCAGTTTTGCAACACTGGCCTCAGGAAAGGCTTCCCCCAAATGTGAGCCCCTCCCGCCACAGGGATCTACCATGTAGCCCACATTAGCCTAGAACTCACCCTCCATTTATCTCAGCCTCCAAGTTGCTGCAATTATGGGCATACAACACTGTACCTAGCTTCTGGATATTCTTTTATTGACTACTTGCAATCTCTTTTACAGGTAGGGTAGGCTGCTGAACTGGTTATACAAGGAAAACCAGAGCTCCTAGGGAGTTTAACTCCAAACCCACCGACCAGCAGTGAGGAGGCTGCTGAGGTGTTCAGGGGTGCTGTGGGGAGTGAAACCTGCAAAGCTAGGACCAAAGAGGGCAAAGAGGTTTTAAGAAACTGTAGGCAAAAGCTTCCAGTCTTAGTCCCTGGAAGAATTCTTGAAAGCCAGCAGTTAAGGGTCCCAGGGTCCCAGTACCCACAGCTCAGGAGCTGTCACGCTAGTTGCAGGGTGCTTGGCTGTTGCCTCTCAAAGGCTAGCACAACCAATAATCTCCTGAGCTGAACTAGGACTGTAAGTCTTTGTCTTTCAAACCTGGCAACACTAAGCCTCTAGGTTCTCGGGGCTTACAGCCATGAGCTCTGGGTTTGAAAGCCCAGCCTGTAAGCCTCTGATGCTTGAGCGCTCAGGGAAGCCAATGCTAAGGGAACTGCTCCTTGCCCATTCATGATTTCCATCTGAATGGAGCAAAGGGGCCCTTGCTCAGTCATCTGTGATGGTAAATTGCTGTGTTAGCCACAGAAGGGGAGTAAGAGAAGAGATAGGAATAACTGATGCCTGAACAGTGCTTACAGTGCTAACGGTATTACTCTATATGTACGCGTATGAAACTCACGGAATTCTCTGAGCAAGCCTGTCAGGAGTCTGCTGTTACTATTCCTTTTATTTTTTCTTCCCCCCACCCCCATTTTTTGAGACTAGGTTTCTCTGTGTAACAGTCCTCGCTGTCCTGGAACTTGCTCTGTAGACCAGGCAGGCTTTGAACTCACAGAGATCTACCTGCGTCTGCCTCCAAATGCTGTGATTAAGGTGTGTGACACCTTTACCCAACTTATTCATAAGTGGATAGAAAACAAAGAAAGAATCAATGTACCAGTCAAATCTGAAATCCTGCAGTTCACGAGCCTTTCAAGTCAAATGATGAAACAGTTTATTTTAAGGCATTTCAAATAGTCAAAACTGTATCACCGACAGGAGGCCTCTGGAAAGAAAAAGAATGATATATGAGAGACAGGATTTCCTTTGTTGTTTAAGGAAATACTGCTTATAAAAGATTTCTAAATTTTTAATTAATTTATTAAAAATTTTCCACAGAATATATTTTGATCATATTTGCCCTTTCCCAGTTCCTCCCAAAAACTCCCCATCTTGCTACCCACCCAACTTCATCCTCTTTTTCTCTCTCAAAAAAGAAAAGAAAAATAAAAAATGGAAATCAAACCAAAAAAATCCCAATAAGACAAAACAACCCCCCCCGCCCCCCCCACACAACAAAACTATGGAATCTGTCTTGTGTTGGCCAACTCTTCCTGTGCATGGCCTGTCCTGGAGAGCGGTTGATATACACAGTAACACTACATTGAACATAACTGATTTCTCCTTTTTGCACCAGATATCAATTGCAAATGACGTCTTGATTGGGGGTAGAACTTCGCGATCACGCTCCCTTTTTCTTTCTGACTTTTTGTTTGGTTTGAACTTGTGCAGGTCTTGTGAGTGCTGTCACAGTCTCTGTGAGTTCATATGTGTATCACTCCTTTTCTCTTTGGATGATGCTGTTTCTTTGGCTTCACCACCACCTCTGGCTCTTAAAGTGTTTCCTCTTCCTCTTCCCCATAGATCCCTAATACTTGAGCAGTTTGATAAAGGCAGCCTATTTAGGGCTAAGTGCTCCAAAGTCTCTCATTCCCTACACATTGTCCAGTTGTGAGTCTGTGGTGACTGCCATCTACTGCAAAAAGCAGCTTCTCAGAAGAGGGCTGAGCAATGCTCTGATCTGAGTCCCAGTCCTAGGGAAGCAGCTGTTGACACCTGGTTGACAGTGGCTCTGCGGATTAGCAGTCATTTCTTCCCTTTGGGGAGGGGGGGTAGTTCATACCAGCTCTCTCAGGACAAAGCGCACCGAAGTGGTGTCATGTGACTTCTGAGGGTTCCAAAATACTGCTTCTGTCTAACTCTTTCTCTTACTGGGAAGTTTATTCTGGGAACCAGCCACCATGTTCTAAGGAAGCCCAAAGGAATCTACAAACAGAAGTCACCTGGAGAGACCCTTAGGGAAAGAAAATGAATCTCCCAACCAAAGTTCACCACCAGATTTCTAAGTTATAAGATCTCAAGTGAGTCCAAAATACAGGCTCTCAATCTTCCAAATAAGGATCCAAACACCACAGAGCAGAGATGAACTGTCTCCATGCTTTATATGAATCTGACCCACACAGAATCCATAAGCATAGAATTTATTTTATAATATTGAGCTCAGCAATAACTTTATTACAATCACAAAACCTGAAATATATTAATACGATAGATAAGTTGTACAAAGAAAATATTGGCGTACGTAAATGGGCTAAATATCAATTACGAACAAGACTAGAGGAAAGAGTGAGCTTAGGAACTGGAGAGGTGACCCAGTTGATCACATGCTGGCCTCACAAATCTGAAGACCCAAGAGCCACATAAGGTGCTAGGCGTGGTGACACAAGCTTACTGACCCCAGAGATAGTGAAATGGGAAGCGAGACAAGCAGCCCTGGAGCGCATGGCAAGCTAGCCTAGCCTACTTGGCCGAGTCCCAGACCAGAGAGAGGCCTGTCTCAGCAAAAAGAAGACACCTAAGATTGTCTTCTGACCTACACACACACACACATGCACAACCCACAGGTGCACATAACCCTCACATACAAAAGAGTATGGTTAATTCTAATAAAGTATCATATTCATTTAGGGATAAATATTAGGTGAAAAATTTCACATTCAGTACTTAAAATTTACCTTTAGTGTTTTTACACACGAGAGGTGAAGACTGAGAGACAGAATATTCTGGGAGGCCTTGTTTAGTAAAGGCACCATCACACCAGATAGCTTCCTGGGAAACGACTAAGAGCAGCAAAGGAGACAGTGTCCTACGCGAAAGCAGCAGCCCGTCATCAAAACCATGAACTTTGCTGCATGTTGCTTCAGAGGCTCAAAGTACAAGTTTGTGTTTTATAGAAAAGAAAAGCTAATTGAGAAAGAACCAAGAGCGTGGGTGGTGGAGACAGATGATGTAGAATGAGCCTAATTAAAAGCTCTTTTGTTTATTTATCTGATATTTATCAGAATTGTGTAGACCGCGTGCTGTGCCTATTTCCACCCCGCGAAGCTAAGGATCTAGAGCAGTTCTCCTAGGCCTTCCCCACCTGGAATGTACAGACAATGTATCTTCTTAGGTCACATGACTTCATATCAATAGGGACAATACCAAGAAGCTTTTCGTTTAATTTTTTTTTTTGATATGGTCTCCTATGTAGCTCTGGCTATCCTTGAACTTGCTCTGTAGACCAGGTTGACCTTGAACTCACAGAAATCCTCCTGCCTCTGCCTCCCAACAGCTGGGATTGAAGCTGTGCACCACTATGCCTGGCCTGCTTTTTATTACAGAGCTCACAACAAAGCCTCAGCTAGACCTGTGTAGTCAATTGTAGCCATCTCCTGTTAATTGAAACGCTCCCTCCTGGTGTGAAGAGTTAGAAATAAATGAAATTTACTGGATTTACAAGACCACCACCCTCAAGTTTCTAAAAGCAGTAAACAATTTCTGGGGAGAGGAGACCTTTTTGCCAGTCAAGCCATCTGCAAGTTATGGGAAAACTCAGTGAGTTTTCACTCATGCTGGGATAGGCTATGCGCCTGCTTTGAGTCCCCTGTACTCCTTTTTTTTTTTTAAGATTTATTTATTTATTATGTATACAACATTCCTTCCATGTACACCTGCTCACTAGAAGGGGGCACCAGATCTCGTTACAGATGGCTGTGAGTCACCATGTGGTTGCTGGGAATTGAACTCAGGACCTCTGGAAGAGCAGTCAATGCTTTTAACCGCTGAGCCATCTCACCAGCCCTCCCCTGCACTCCTTTAAGTAACCTCTTCCCTCTGCTCCTGTGAACACTCACGGTAAGCTCACTAGTTACTAATCACTTCTATGATCTGTCTTAGGTGCCCTCTCAGGGCATTCCCCAAGACAAGTCATAACTCCTAGGTATAAAATCGGGGGTGTTGTGCTCATACTGTGCCGACACATTTGAAAGTGACTGTATTTCCCATACGAGACGGACATGAATAATTGGGGAAGATGCACATGGTAAAATATAGTAGGTAGCCACTGCGGTGGTGTCTAGTGATTTTTGTCATCTGATAGTAACAGACTCTTAACAGACTCTCCTATACTGAAACATTTGATCCCTGTGGCCAAAGCAACATAGTGGGAGCGAGGGAGGACAACTAAGATGATGTAACAAAAGGCAGGTAACTTTTACCTTGTGGTCTCTCAGATTAGCTGCTGTGGTGGATGCCAGCTGCCATGCCCAGGGTACATGCAGCAGCCTGGTGGGGCTATGGGCTGCTTCAGAGGAGCCATTTGTCAACAACCTGCCAGGCATGGAAGACATGTGAAGGCAGATCATGATGGTACTTCTAGTGAGCACCCCGACTGTTATTAGCTCCGTGACACAGTGCCTGAGACACCTTGCCATGATGCTTTTTGGGGTCTTCAAATACAAGCTTTAAAAAAAATAATAAATGATTGGGTTTATTTGTGAAGCATGAGGCAATGTTAATGTAATTATAAATTGCTAACACAGAAATTTCCCCCAAATATGAAGGTATCTTTCCCTATAAAAACTATAACCACCATGTATATTTCAAAGTCGTGCTAGAAGTGAGATCAGGACCTGTCTCTGGTGCTTTGCTGACTTTTGGGAGCCTGTTTCCATGCTGGATTACCTTGTCCAACCTTGACACAAAGGGAGGAGCTCTGTCCTGCCTCAACTTGATGTGCCATGCTTTGCTCAAGTCCATGGGAGGTCTGCCCTTTTCTGAATGGTGACTAAGGAGTGGAAGGGGAGGTGGGTAGGTGGGAACAGACTGGGAGGAGAGGAGGGGGAGGAAACTGTGGTCAGTATGTAAAATAAATGAAAAAATGTTATTAAAAACAGTCACACTAGTGAAGTAAGAGCAAAGCTGCTGGAATAAGACAAGCAGAAAAGAGCAAAACTCATGCTGGAGAGATGGCTCAGTGGTCAAGAGCACTTTCCCGTCTTCCAAAGGACCCAAGTTCTGTTCCCAGCACCCACACCAGTTACAGCCACCTGTAACTCCAGTCCCAGGCATACCCTCACACAGACACATAAATCAAAATAATAGTTAAAGAAGGCTTTAAAAGCAAAACTCAGTTAAAGAAATTATCATCAATGAAACAGAAATTGGATAGATAGCCATGATATCTAAATAGAAACAGTGGAAGCTAGAGATGATGGAAGATATCTTCATTACTGTTCAAGAAAACAATGTTCAACCTAGATTCCACAGCAACCAAAAATAAAGAAGCAAAGGTAAATCTTTAGACCAATAAACTCTGAAAAAATCACTTGAAAACATATACTAAAAGATATAAGCAAAGGTATATTTTCATGGGAAAGAAAGAGACCTAGATAAAAGGTTGGAGCTATAAACCAGTATGAAGTCATGTGGAAGTAAATCTGAAGTGATTATTTCTGTCTAAAATAGTAATAATTATGTTGGATTTTTAAAATACAGAGGAAATTAAAGTACATGAAAGATAGGATTAAATGAGATTACATGCTCTTTTTACATTGACCAAGAAAAGATTGAAACACTAATATTTACCAGAAGTTAATAAGTCAATACATAATAGGTCAATTATGTATGCTATAGATAAGGTTATTAAAGACAGGTATAGATCACTACCAAGCTGACAAAATAGACAGGAATAATAAAGCACTTTAAATCCAAAATGAGGGAGGGAAGGAAGAATATAACATAAAAATGTTAAGAAAAATATAGCTTTAGGTTCACATGTATTCTTAGTTACATTAAATATAAATGATTGTATAGTCCAACTGGAGGTAACACTGTCCCTACCAGGAAGAAGGCAAATGCACTATTGAGAAGAGACGCATTTGAATGACATGCATGTCAACACCAACTTAAAGACAGCTAGTGTAGATATATTATTACAGAAAAAGTATATTTTAAGGAAAGATGTATTACTACAAATAGCCTCATTTCATAAGGAAAAACTCTGTTTACTTGACATATGTAATAACAAATTTTATGTATATAATAACATTGCATCAAAATGTCTAAAGTAAAAGGAAAGAACTATAAGAAAAAATGACATCTACATGCATAATGGAAATTTCATTAATTTTATCAGCATGTATTAGCTGTATACACATGGGAAATTTGAGAGTATTTCTTTTTTAGCTTTTTAAAAACTTTATTGGTTTTTACTGGTGTGTGTGTATGTATATGATGTGTGTGAGGGGCAAATCATAATACACATGTAACAGAGAATGATTTTGGGTAGTGGATTTTCTTCTTGCAACATTTTGTGGATTCTGAGGATTAAACTCAGGTAATCAGGCTTATGTGGTAAGTGCCTTTACTTGCTAAACCATCCTGCTAACTCCTATACATGCATTCCTAGTTAATAAGAGAATAGATTTAAAAAATAGAGATCTAGAAGAAAATAATTCAGATTGACCTAAAAGACATCTATAGATCACTATACCCATTATCTTATATGCAGTTTATTTTGAAGAGCACACAAAGTATTTATCAATGTTGACTATATTGAAGACTACAAAGCAATCTCAACAATTTAGGATGCTTTGATATTGTGAGAAATATCTTTCTCGATCACAATTAAATTGTACTTGAAATCTATAACAAAAAGCAGCAAAGAACAAATCAAGAAACACCTGGGTTTAAGTATTAAGTTTTGTATTTCAAAAGATATCTTGAGGGTTATAGAAAAAAACTCACAGTAGAAGTTAGAAACTGTTTTGAAACCACTAAAGCAGTGTTTAGAGGGAGATTTGCAGGCTTGTGTGCATGAAGAATGAGAAAATCGATCAGCTAGTTCAGGGAATCACTACAGAAGTGACCAGAAGCAAAAAAAAAAAAGCAAGCTCAAATCATGAAAAGGAAGGAAATGATACAAACAGCAGAAATGGGCAAAATATTCATTGAAGAGGATCAGCAAACTTAAACCTTTGGGTGCTTAAGATGGGGGGGATCACAGTTTATATCAGCAATATATAAGGGGATATAAAAACATCTACAAATAGGAAAATGGTAAAATCATGACAATGAAATTAGCACTTAGGAAAAAATGACAAATTCTAGGAAAACATAAAAAGAATGAACACAAGAAGAGGAAATGAATGTCTGGAAAATGTGCCGAAGACATGCATGTGATTCAATGACATCACTATCAATACACTTTGTGTCTAAGATTGTACTTCTTTCTCCCTTGGATGTTGAGGATCTGACCTAGAGCCCTGTGCAATGCTAGGCAAATACTCTGCCACTGAACCACCCCCTCCAGGTAAGATTGTACTTTCTGAAAAATCATCAAATATAACTTCATTTGATGTTTTCCATTTAATTTTTTTTTCTTTTGAAACAGAGTTTTTCTCTATAGCCCTGACTGTCCTGGAACTCACTTTATAGACCAGGCTGGCCTTGAACTCAGAGTTCCACCTGCCTTCGCCTCCGTAGTGTTGGGATTAAAATCATGCACCACCACTGCCTGGCTGTGCTTTTGTACTTTTAGTTAATGTTTTAAAAACTCTATTCAAATGACAAACATATTTAATATTTATATTTGTACAAACACATGCTATTTATATGCTATTACTGTCTTTGAAATGTTTAATGCCTAGGGTCCTCAATTATGGAATTTGGTTAACATTTAAAAGGTTAAAGAAAGCTCCACTATGTGATATGATATAGAACTATTTCTTTAATTGTCCTGATCTTGGAATAGTTTACATGGTATAAATTCTAGGAAATGTGCTGAAACTCTGTGTCTTCACATTTATCTCAAGAGCGATGAGACAGCTAATGAAATGGAATAAAATATTTGCTAAACTTTTCATCTGACAATCAAGCCCCATTCTATGTATTTTTAAATGGGCAAAGGTTTTGAGTGGAAACTTTTCCAAAGAAGAAATTCAAGTGGCCAGTAAATATACCAAAAAAAAAAAATGCTCAGTATCACTAGCTGCAAGGGAAATGCAAATCAAAACCACAGTGAGCAATTCTGTCACCCTGGTTAGAATGGCTATTAAAAACAAACAAACAACAAAACTGAACTAGCAAATGTTAGCGACAATAAAGAGAAAGTGGAACTTTCAAACAGTCGTGTGCGGTCCAACGGGATGGTTCAGCAGGTAAAATGGTTGCCCCACAAACCTGACCTCCTGAGCTTCATCTTAGAATGCACGTAAAGGTGGAGAGAACTCAGTTCCACCAAGATGCACTCTCACCCCCACATGCACACCTACTAAGAATAACATTTTAAAGAATTAAAAAACCCAGTTGAATGTAAATCAGTACTGTTATTATGGAGAAGAGTGCAGAAGTTGCTTCAAAAAAGTGCAAGTAAGTTTGTTATATGTGTGATTACCCCACTGCAGGGTGGATATGTCCAAAGAAAGCAAAATCTGTGCACCAAACAGATATCTGAACACTCATGTTAATTGCCTCACTATTCACAGTAGGTTAAGCCAGGGAATTAACATAGCCGTTCATCAACAGGTGACCAAATAAAGAAAAATGTGTGATGCCCACACAGGAGAGTATTGTTCAGACATTAGGGAAGAAGGGAATCCTGTATTCTGTATTAAAGTGGATGGAGCTGGATAAGATGATGTTGAGTGAAATAATCCAGACACAGAAAAGCAGTTGCTTTATATTTCTCTCCTATGCGAATGTTTTAAATAAAGTCGATCTGAATGTGGAATAGAGATTTTTAGAAACTATGAGTGGGAGAGCATGAATGGAAGGAAGCTGAATGCTGTCGTGCACACTGCATGTATGTACTGACATTGCACAGAGACCCATTAATGCGCTCAAGAAAGGCTTCACAATAAAAACAAAAACTTCATTTGGGCCAATGGGGTGGTTCACACTTGCACCTCCAGTCCATGAGAAGCAGAGGCAAAAGGTTAAGTTTATCCTGCTTTCCTTCACTGTTTTCCTGCTATGTCTTTCTATCTTTTGCTTTCAAACTTGCTGTATACTTTTATTTTAGGTTTTTCTCTTGCACACAGCTCAGAGACAGCATTCATTTTTGGGATTCAGTCTCAGAATCTGTCTTTCACTGTCTAAGCTTAAATTTGTTAAAATGGTTAATTGATACCTTTGTATTGTTTTTATTGTAGTATGGTACCATTATTAGGTCTTGATGTTTTCCTTTTCTCATATTGGGTGGAAAACATGCATTGCTCTTTAAATTTTATCCTGTATTCGAAACTGTGGGATCTGTGTCTATTATTTTAGTAGTCATCCTTAATGCTTGATGTACATCCTTATGTATATAAATTTTAGCAGTGTCCATACTCAGTTTTCTTAGCTTTATTCTGCAGATAGTAAGGTATTTACCCACTAAATGCCAAGCCTAACTCCAAAATCTTTTAACTGTCACATAGTTTTAGCATCAAGTTTTTTTTTTGAAGATTAAAGTTCTCTCAAAGAATTAATTTTCTGAAATATGTTGGAAGTTTCAGAAATCCACAATTTGTTAAATTTGCGATCTTCCCTCCAGGATGACTTATTTTCTGGCAAAGTTCAACCTGTCTAGGAAGGTGATATTTAACTTAGTTTACTCTTCCTATATGGCAAATATCTTCATTCCACTCTCACTAAACTATTATTTTAGCTATCTGTAAGGTCCTTGGCTGATAGTAATGTCCTCTTTACACTTAACAAATTCAGACATTGTCTTAGCATCTATGATGTCATGGGGGGGGCTTTTACCCTTGCATGTATTTGCATTTAATCTTTTTTCTTGATAGAGGCTTAACGTTTTTCTTTGCTTTTATTGTTTTTACTACATCACTATAGTATACCCAGATGTTTTTATTACCCCACTCAGCATTCATTTTTTTAAATGGAGAATTATAATATGTCTTCAATTCAGAAGAATGTCAAGGCTGCATCATTTCAAATACTGTTTTTCCACACATCTGTGTATCTCTTGTTGGAAATGTTTAACCTAGTCTCCAAGCTCTTAACTGCCCTGTGTTTCATTATATTTCTCTCTCACACTTATTCATTTCAAGGCAATTTCTTAGTACTGTTCTCACACGTATCTTCTTATCTATGGTAGCTACAGCGGACATTCCCAATTTGTTCACTTAAAATATTTTTTTGAGACAGGGTTTCTCTGTGTAACTTTGGTGTCATTTAAAATATTTTAACACTGTATTTTACTTCCAATATTTAAAGTGGTAATTCTTTTACTATTACTTTTTTGAGACAATGTCTCCATACAGCCCCTGCTGGTCTCTAACTCAGGAATGGACTCATATCTCTAATTCTCCTGCCTTCTCATGTTAAGTGTTGATATTATAGGAATGGGCCATTTACACATGGCGTTCAGTTGCAGTTATTTCTGACCATCTTGTGATTCATTCCCTTGTCTTTCCAGCATCATTCCATCACTGACCCTTGTGAAGAAGCTCTGTTTCTTCTAGAGTAAATTTTTGTTCCAGAATTGGATTTTACTGAGTTTTTCCTAGGTATATTACTTAATAGGGGTTGGAGGTTCAGCTGGATGGGAAACTTAGCTTGTTTGCTTCCTCATGCTTGCAGTGGTTCACTTTTCCTTATCTAGTTGTTTTGAAACTGTCTCTCAGTGCACTTGGCCACTGGTCTAGAGTAAACTGAGGCCATCTCAACTCTCTACAGGGCTAGTGGCTAATTTTTGTGTTGTCCTTGGAACCTCCTTTTAATGTCACTCTGAGATTTTTCTTATACTTCATCTTGGGTTCTATCTGTTATTTTCTAACTTCTGATTTGATCTTTCTTGTTTTAACTTTAGGGAACCATTAACCATCTTGGAAAGATTGTTAGGTCAAGTTCAGATAATTTCTTTTTCTGAAAATATCCTAATTCTACACTCATATTTAATTAACCATGTATTCCAGCACAAAGATGAATCAGAAAGCCTCCACCCCCTCAAAAAGTGGAAAACCACTTTTATAACCAGAAAGGCAAGAAACAACCTTCAACGATTACCTATTTTTATATGGCTCAACATTGTTTTATCTGGGCATAATTTGATAGCCTTCAGTCTGGGTTACCTATTTTTATATGGCTCAACATTGTTTTATCTGGGCATAATTTGATAGCCTTCAGTCTGGGGTTGCTTAAGAGGTTAGCTTCTGGGATTGGCTGAATTCTGTTGCCTGTTAGTAATCTGTATTCCCAGATCAAGCTTCAGCCTACTTGTGCATCAAGTACATTAAGAAGTTTCTTTGGGTCAATTCCTGTGGAGGGTGGTTGGGTCTATTTCATTAGGGTCAACCACATTTTGAAGATAATTGCTTGAAAGTTTTTTTCAAGGATCTGGTCTTTTTCAGTGGCAGGTTCTGGCTTGTTTGTTTGTTTGTGTGATTGGTTGGTTGGTTTTTTCCTCCCCTTTGAATGGATCATATTCCACTACTTTTTGTGTGCCTTGTGACAGTTGTTTTTAAAACTGGACTTTCGTGTCTAAAGATGTGATAACGCTGATCATGAGATTACCTAGAACTAAGCAGCAGCCTGCCCCAGAGCAAAACTGAGGCTTCCCTCACCTCCTCCCTGGCTTGCTGCTTTCTGACATTTTTTTTTTAAATCATTGTGGCTGTGCCAAGGGTCAGCCTGAGGAAAATACAATGTTGAATGTCCACACAGGTATTTCTGAGCTTTTGCCTTTCTCTAGGAACATGCAACAAGATTCTAATTTCCTCTGGATGTGTAGTTGCTTTTGAATGTACAACTCCTCAAAGTCTTCTTCCCAAAATGGGGGAAACAGAAACATGAAAGGAAGGGAAAAGATGTGGGCCCTTTAAATGCCTGGCTGTTGCTTCAGCTTGCAGAGGAGGGTATTGCAACCTTGGCCTGCAGCAAGTTTGTGTGACCATTGTGCAACAGTGCCACTTCCCCTTTCTGTCAGTATCTCTGTGATTAGTATAATGATCCATAATCACAATACAGAGCCCAGCGTGGGCTACAGCCTTGGTCTTGCATGTGAACCATTGTGTTCCCAACCACCACTGTCACAAAACATAACAAAATGGAAGGAAGGAGGGAAGAGAGAGAGAGAAAAGGAAGAAAGGGAAAATAGAGGGGTTTTGGTATGTACAGAACAAATTCTTGTTTCTTATTGCATATCCTGACTTTTCCTCCAGGAACAAGAACCTCGGTGTTTTCCTAAAGGGACTGCAGAAGTGGGCATGAGCTGAAATGAACTAAAATTACTTGCAATCAGTCTAGACAACACTTCCTCTGGAAGTTGTAAGCCTTCAGTGGACTTGAGAGTTCCAAAATAGCTGCATCAGACAGACTGTGACAAGCCGCTCTTGATTAGATGTCATGATAGACACCTGGCATTTAGTTTACTGCCATCTTCCCAGAATCAATTCTAGATTCTTCTCTTCCCATAAGTCTTCTTTTGGATAAAGGTGAAATTTATATCCACTGAATGAAGTGTATTTATTTTAAATGGTTAATTTATAATTAATCTTTCTGTGCCAATACTTATCTAGGTAAAAAAGTCTTCTAAATGCATGATTTTTCAGGTAAGTGTTTAAATCCCTCTGTTATACTTCGAGCTGAGAGAAGGATGCTGACAGCATGTCTGTTTTCTAGCTATTTAGATGCTTTGGGTTTTGGAGAGGGTAGCAGAGGTAATCTCAAACTCCAAAGGACATTTTTTACTTAAATCTGTTGCCTTGCGATGGAGCACCTTTGATGAAGCTGATTCCTTGTCTCTGAGGAATGAAGGTTGTTTACTGACTTGGCCAGTTAAAGTGAAAACTGTGGCCCTACAGGCAATTTTTTTAACTCTCAATTGACTTATTATGTAATAGTGATTTCCTAGATAATCTTTTCCTTTTCTTTCTTTGAAAAATTTTTATTTATTTTATGTATATGAGTATATATATGTATATATATACATACATACACACATATATAATACACTTGTGTGCAAGTCTAAAAGAGCATTTGATTTTCTAGAACTGAATTTGCAGATGGTTGTGAGCTTTTGTACAGGTGCTGGGAATAGAACCCAAGTCCTCTGAACCAGCGCTTTTAACTACTGAACCATCTCCCCAAACCCTATCACTTCCTTTTCTGCTACAGTCTAGTTTTTCCTTCCTTTTAGGAAATCAGTGAAATACAAAATGACCTGGCTGTAAGTCATTCAGTTTCTCTCTTTCCTTCTATGTCAAATGCTAAAATAAAAAAGAATTTTAAATGTCTTTTCTATCTCATTCTTTAGGGTCAAAAATTACCAGTTCAAAACAATCATTTCACCTTTCACACATACCTATTCTTTCCTATATGCCTTCCTTCCTTCTACTTGTGAAATAAGTCTCTTATAAACTATCACCTTATCTGCTAAAATGCAATATATCTCTAAGTAACATACTTTTTTTCTTTTTTATTACTTTATAAATAATACCAATCAAAATTTCCACTTCCTCCCCTCCTTCCACTTCCATGTCCTAAGAGAGGGCAGGGTACCCTGCCCTGTGGGAAGTCCAAGGCCCTCCCCACTCCATCCAGGCTTAAGAAGGTATGCATCCAAATAGAATAGGATCCCAAAAAGCCAGTACATGCAGTAGAGACAAATCCCAGTGTTATTATCATTGGCTTCTCAGTCTGCCCCTAAGTAACATACTTTTAAAACCTAAAAATAGATATCTAATATTATACTTAAATATTGAAAATTCTCACTATCAAATATCTTGTCTTCAGGCTTTCAGTTGTCTGTTTCCATGTTTGTTTGTTTGCTTGAATCAGGATCAGAGTAACATCCATACTTCCAACTCTTTTATAAAGTCTCTCTCTCTCCGTGTGTGTGTGTGTGTGTGTGTGTGTGTGTGTGTGGTGTGTGCATGGGTATGTGTGTAGGCAGGGGTATGAGGCTGACTTTGGATGTCTTTCTTCCATTGCTCTCACCTTTACTTTTGAGACAGGGTCTGTCTGTCACTGAACATGAGTGAAACTCAAGGATTCTGCTAGGCTGGTTGGTCAGCAAGCTTTAGGGACCTGCCTGTCTTTTCAGAAAAGATGTGCTTCTCAGTTTGATATCTTTCTGTTCTACTTGTTAAATCTTCAGAAGTTTTGCTCCTTCTTTAGATCAGGTTGAAAATGCAAGTTCTTTTTAGGTTGTTCTTGATTGCCTGAGTTAAGAAGAGAGAAATGAAAGAAACTCAGAGCTGAGAGACCAGACTTTACAAAAAACAAAACGAAACAAAAAACAAAAAAAAGTGCAGATTCCTGCTCCCATGTCTACCCACTGTCACTATAAAGAATGATCTCCTATTTGATTAGCCTCAAGTTCATGATAATAATTCTTGCTCATGTCTGTTCTTCTTCCTGTGAAAGAGTTGTTTCCTTTCCCTAGGCCATAAGTAAAGTGGACCAATCATTTGAGATTACTTATTATCACTTAATGGAAATTTCAGTAGTTTTCCTTTATTATTCTAGTGATCATACAATTATCACTTAAGTATGAACTCTTGTATAGAGTGAGCTAGGGATAATGGGAACAAATCAGGACTTCCATAGACAACGGAGTCCTGTGGTCCCTTGATTTACCATTGATTTAACTTTATATTACAAGAGCACAAGTAATGTCATGTAGAAGAAAGATCTTTGCCTATTCTGGCACACATTTTTTCTTTAAAAAATCTGGGTCACTCTTGTAATTTATAGGATAATAGCACCATCTATTCACTTTGCTGAATTTTTCTGAAATTTATTTATATTATCAATCCCAGCTGTCTTTGTATGTTTTAATATAATACACATATTCATCTCTATAGCACATAAATTGGTGTTCAAGAGAATTTCTCCTGAAAAGATATCAAATAATAAACTTTGAAAATAACATTAGGAGCATTGGAAGGTCTTTGCTAAGACAGCCACATCTTTTCATCCCTGGGGCACAATAGTAAAGGTTGAAGTGAACAGATTGGCCACATTGGGTGCCTGGTTACTAGGGCTGCCTTCAACTCTGACGAAGTGGAGATTGTTGCTTTCAATGACTCCTTCATTGATCTCAACTACATGGTCTACATGCTCTAGTATGACTCTATCATGGCAAGTTCCACAGCACAGTCAAGGCTGAAAATGGGAAACTTATCATGAACAGGAAGGGTATCTCCACCTTCCAGGAATGAGATCCCACTGACATCAAATGGGGTGATGGTGGTGCCAAGTATGTTGTGGAGTCTACTGGTGTCTTCGCCAAGATGGATCCACTTGAATGGTGAAGCCAAAAGGGTATTCATCGCTCCCCCTTCTGCTGATACCCCATGCTAGTGATGGGTGTGAACCAGAAGAAGTATGACAACTAATTCAAGATTGTCAGTAATGCCTCCTGTACCACCAATTGCTTAGCTCCCCTCACCCCTGGCCAAGGTCATCCATGACAACTTTGGCATCTTGGAAGGATTCAAGACCACAGTACATGCCATTGCTGCCACCCAGATGTCTGGAAGCTGTAGTGTGATGATTATAGGGCTAACCAGAACATCATCCCTGCACCCACTGGTGTTGCCAAGACTGTGGGCAAGGCCATCCCAAAACTGAATGGCAAGCTCACTGGCATGACCTTCCATGCTTCTAAACTTAGTGTGTCTTTTTTGGATCTGACCTGTGCCCAGAGAAAGCTGCCAATTCTGATGACACCAAGAAGCAGGAGTTGGAGGGCCCACTAAATAGCATCTTGGGCTATATACTGAGGATCAAATTGTCTCCTATGACTTGAATAGGGATGCCCACTTTTGCACCTTTGGTGCTGGGGCTGGCATTGTTCTCAGTGACAATTTTGTGGTGCTCATTCCTGGTATGACAATGAATATAGCTACAGCAACAGGGTGGTTGATTTGATTTCAGGGCCTACATGGCTGTCAAGGAGTAAGAAGCGCTGGACCACCCACCCCAACAAGAACATGAAGAGAGAAATCCTTGCTGCTAAAGAGTCCCTGTCCTAACTCAGCCCCTAACACTGAGTATCTCCCTTCACAGTTTCCAACCCAGACCCCAGAAGAGGGAGGGCTTTAGGGAGCCCTGCTCTCTAAATACTGCCAGTAAAGTTCACTGCTTACACACACAAAGAAGGAAAGAAAGGAGAAGAGAAAAGAAAATAACATTGGGAAAGATACCAGTTGAGGCTCAGCTACTATCTTACAGATTATCATTAGTGACCAATCCATAATACCCTTGATCAAGGGGGTATGTTCACTTTATGTTAGATCACCCAGATTCTTTATGTCTTCTTTGTCCAAATCCAGATGCACTGGATTATATTTTTGGGGCCAGGAGCATGGGCTTGAGTTGTAAGAGGAAGAGAAATGGATTCACTTTTAGGAGACTCTTGCTCTTAAAAGTAAATATCTTGCAGGAGGTACTGGCGCAAATCTTTAACTCTAGCACTTGCGAGGCATAGGCAGGTGGATCTTAGAGTTCAAAGCCAGCCTGGTCTACAGATCAAGTTCCAAGATAGCCAGGACTACTCAGAGAAACCCTGTCTTGGAAAAAAAAATAAACATCTCATCTTTTCATTATGATTGCATGTGCATCATAATGTTCCAAGCTATACTTACTTTTCTGCAAATGTATATGTAAGCTTGTGGCCTTTATTATGATATGAAGTCACACAATTCAGAGGACAAAATGCCCAAAGTGAAATGCATTATATCCATTTCTTTCCAGGAGAAAATATAATTGTCTTTTGTTAACCTGTTTTATGGTACAATGTTCATGCATTAATAATACATTAACAAATATTTGTAAGCAAGAAGGAATCTTTTTGACTGTCACCACCAGATTTACTATGAGAAGCTCAGAATTATTGCCCCATGCCATTTTATAACATGTTGGTCTTCAGAGCAGCCAACCCCTGAAAGCATTACTATGGATATCCTATTCCCATTAATTATCCTTCTTAAGTGTGGAACATTATAGAACACAGCTTTACATTCTGGACTATCTCCTCGTCTTTTCACTTTTGTTAGCTTCAGTGTTCAGAACTTTTAAAGAGCATAAAATGAGAGCTGTTTGATAGAAATAAAAAAAAATGGGCAAGAGGAAGAGCTCAACAATGTTTTAGCTTATTTAGCGTGTACACTTTGAGTCTTCTAGTATAAATGCAGGCTTTCAAGATTTTACATCTATACATGTATATATACATACACACGTGGGCATGCACATACATGCATGTGCACACACACACGGAATTTTATGGGAATGCTTCAGAGCACAGTGAAGCATTTTCTTGATAATCAACTCTACCCATATTACCAACATTTTCTTTTTTTGCAATTAAAAATAAAAAGCCAGGAGGTAGTGGCACCAACCTTAATCCCAGCACTTGGGAGGCAGAGGCAGGCAGATCTATATGAGTTTAAGGCCAGCCTGATCTTAGAGAATGTTCCAGGACAGTCAGAACTACACAGAGAAACTCTGTCTAGGAAAACTTAAAAAAAGAAAAAGAAAGAAAAAAAGAAAAATAATTGTTTAGCCAGGCGTGGTAGCACTCGGGAGGTAGAGGCAGGCAGTTCTGTGTTCAAGGCTATCCTGGTCTACAGTGAGAGGTCCAGGACAGCCAGGCTATACAGAGAAACATGGTCTTGAAAAACCCTAAAACCAAACAAGATATTTTCCCCTTCTCTCCTCAGGGATATGCGTTCTCTTTCTGGAGCAATACAAATATTGTGTTGTTAAAGAGAAAATAGTCCTCATTATATACTGCCCTTTGGTATTAATAGATTTCTCCTTTGGCTTTCTATTTGTACTACTCATGTGAATTTCAGCATGCCTTTTCTAGGAGGACTACTGTCCACCAATGTACGTACAAAACTGAGGGGCTCTTTGTGTGGTTTTTAATTACAGGGCGGAGGAAAACTTTTGTGGCGACAGGTCATTGTGTTCAAAAGCATATTCTATGAGATCGGAAAACACTTAAAAGTTTTCAAGCTGTTTTTAAAGAAAAACCCGTAAGTGCCAAGCAAACCTAAAAAAAACTACGGCACACAGTCGAAGCCAAAGTTCTCAGAGTTTCGCGGTTTAATATTTTGCCATATCCTTCCGCCTAGTGTTTTTGAAGACAGCAATTGCCACGTGATTCGACATATTTTTTTGTAAGTTAGGTGCTTATTCACCAAGCGAGGTGAGTAAGCTTCTGAAATGGTTTGAAAGAGAGGAGTCGTGTATGAAGTCTGTACAACTCTTGCGTGATGTAGGGGCGGATTCTTTTGTCAGGGGCAAGGATTCCATTTTTGAGACTGTTGTGCGTGCGTGGGCCGGGAATTCCTTCGCTGAGAGGACTTCCTCGTTCAGACGACATCTCCCCGCCTTGGGATGAGGTCGCCTGGCGCGTTGTGAGGAGGAGACCATCCCTCAGTGTAGCCTGTGGCCCCGCTTTTGAGCTCAGCGTGGGCTCTCCCTGGGCCGCAGCTTCTTCCATCGACCAAGACTTCAAGGGACACTGAAACTTGCACGATCCGAGTGAGTAGTGGGAAGACGCCATTTGCTAAGACGGGGCTGGTTAAACCCCGTATGTGGGGGCCATTTCCTGTCAGCCAAGGCTTGCCAAGCACACCCAGCTTCTGGTGGGTACAGAGTGGCCGACTCCCGCTCTTCCAGGGACAGTTGGCTCCCCGCCACTGGTGAGCTCAGGGACAGTGGTGAGGGGGGACCCAGGGAGGCGCCTCATGGCGGGGCAGCCGTGGACTCCCGCCATGGCCTACTCTCGTGAGGCTGAGGCGCGGACCCTTCCGGCCGCCGTTCTCTTCCGCTCGCCTCAGGTGCAGCGCGGATCCCTCCGCCGCAGCGTGCGCTGCCGGCAGCGCGGCGCTCGGCTTTCCGGAAATACCCGGATGGACGGGTAATGGCCGCCATCTGGGACTCGCAGGCAATGGGGACCACGACAGGTATTCCCTGTAGTGCGGAGCCTCCAAGACCAGTTAGGATGGCGGGGCGCACAGAAAGACAGCAAGGGACAAGGGGCGAGTCTGAGGGCTATCAGGGTCCCCCCAAAGGTCTAGGGATCCGCCTCTTGTGATAGGAAGCCCATGTTAAATAGTCCCGTCCATTCAGCGCTTCCGCCCAACTTGCCGCAAAGTTTTTCTAGAGAAGTCCGTGGTTTTTAAGCCAGGGCTCTTGGCAGCGGCTCGAGCCGGCCGCTCTCGTCTCCGCTCGGGCTCGCTGTAAGTTTGTCTGTCGGAAACTCTGCAGGCTCCTCGCCCAGGGCCGGGGCGAGCGCGGCGACGGTGTTCTTCCGCGCGCCCGAGGGGCAGCGGAACTCCGGGGAAAGGGGCGGATCGGCCGCGGGGTTCGGGGGGCGACACGGGGCGCTCGGCGCGCGAAGCCATCACTGGTCGGGCTCCGCGGCCGGCGCGGACGGGATGGACAGCCCTCAGCCCGCACCCCTCGAGCTGTAGGTTCGCCGGCCCGCCTCGACGGCATCCCTACTGCGGGCCCAGTCTAGGGCTCTTGGGGGCTGTTCCTCGCCCAGACTCCCCGCTCCCTGGCGCACGCTCTCCGCGCCCTCTTCAGAGTTGGGCAAAAAAGTGCTCCTCTTGGCAGACTCCCCACCCCCACCCCCCAACCACACCCAGTGGCTGATGGATGTCTTTGTATCTGGCTTTTTTTTTTTTTTTTTTTACTTGTAGGGTCCATCTTGAATCTCTTAACATGGTGTCCTCTTTGTTAAGTCTCTGAGTAGACGGCTTGGGTAATGCCAAGGATACGGGCCGAATGCATATATGGTGATGTGTTTTAACTCTTATCTAGACCAGTGGAACAGATGGAGCTTCGAAGTTTAGAAAACAAAAGTTAAGGGTTAGTTTTCTCTTTAGGTTTAAATTTGGGGCATTTAGTGTTTGTGAATTTTTTTTTAAGTCTTGAAAATAGAAAAAAAAGTCACATTTTAATTGATGAGAATGTTGAACTGCCTGTGATTATCTCACATTGTGGTAGGAGCGTCATTAATTTGAAAGTGTTTTTTAGGCACTCTTTATTAATTCTAATTGAGTTGCTCCTTTTCCAGCAGAACAGCTCTGATTAGAGTGTGCTGATGTATATATGGTCAGAGTGGATAGACAATATTTAAAAGGACTCGCTAAAATTCCCTAACATTTTTAAAGTTAAATCTGCAACTCTGTGCAGATGTGTTTATTATCCTTCAGTAAAGCTGTATATTTTGAGAAATTCATAAAAGGCAGCTCAAATGAACACTTTTCGGGTATTGGCATTTTGTGGGGTAGGTAATCACATAGACCTTACTGGGTTTTTGTTTTGTTTTCTTTTGCAAAATGATAATTACCAATTCAAAACATGTGTCTACTGTTTGAAAAGATAAAAGGGCAGCAATTACAGTGCATATCTACTGTGTGAGCTCATAGTATATAAACTTCTAACCCGAGAGTTTTATTGCACACTTCCTATCTTCCTATATCTTTTCTGGATATATACTGTGTGTATGTATATATATATATATGTGTGTGTGTGTGTATATATATATACATATATATTCATACTCTGATTTCAAAAGATGCTGTATTTTGAAATATGAATGGGAAATTTTTTAACTAAATACAGTTTGATTTTAAAAAATACCTTACAATGCCCTTTTAATGTACTTTTACTGCTACTCTTTGCATTTGTTTGGAATTGTTCTCATTGAAGCAGTTGCCCTGTAGAGCATTTAATATGACAGTCTTTCTACTTTCCAACTGTTTCTTAAATGCAAAGTTTGAATCTTGCATTTCTTCAGGTACTCTACTAAAACGTTTTTGCAATAAGTGGAAGGAAAGGATTATTACAAAGTTTTGAACTCTTTCTTTGTTGTTTGCTCTCATGTATAAACTGAATATTCATACTGGTTTTCATGGGATGTTGGATACCAGCACTGAGCATCATCAAGATGCTTTTGTAGTAGTCACATAAGTGGTTCAGAATTGGATGCAGTACTGGTTCTGCTTTTGTGATTTGGGTGGGACAAGACCAGTTTTCGTTTTATTGTATTAAGTGAGCCTAATGTATTAGATAGATTCTTATACTTTGAGTTGTGACGTTTGTATTATACAAGTTATGACATGTTATCACTGGGTATCAATGATATATGCTTATGCCTTAGTACAAAGGATCTTAAAAACAGACTTATATGCCGAAGTTAAATATGAAGTGTAATTGACAAAGAGCATTTTACTTTTACAGTCAAAAATTTTAAAATCTTGGTTTTTTTTTCATTTCTAGATATTATCTCTTTTTATCACTGTACCTGATTATGGCATTGTCCAAGCATTAAGTTGCGTGCCTTTGTTCCTGGAAGGAAGGTATGATAAGGATTGCGTGCTGGAGTAGATAGTCTATTAGGTAGTAAGTTCCCATGTTTTAATACTGGATTAAATAAACTGAATGGTTACATGTATGTGCATTTTCTAAGTTACCTTAGTATTTTATTTTTGGCCAAAATAGAAGGGACTTCTACAGGTAGAAGTTTTTATTTTAATGCAAGCAAAAAGTAATTTTGGGCTTTATAGTTTATTTAATGTTTTATAATATGTCACATGAAATACAGTGGTAGTGTTAAGGGCTTCTGGATAATGACCAGTAAAGGTCAGTATGGTAGAAACATGTTTCAAAACTCATGGCCAGAGTCTGTGCTTTAATTTAGCAAGTGCTACTCAGTACACCTAAAGAAAAACAGTAATATATATTTACATTATAGTTAATGATATCTACTTTGTTAGAAAAGGTACTGATGGTTGACTAAAGAATTATGATGGTTTCCTGGAATAAATATCTGAATATATTGATGTAGACAAGAAGAATGGCAGAAACTGCCCACAAATTATAAGGAGAGCTAAAGATGTAGTGGAAAATGCTGTGCTTTTGTACAAAACGTGATTTAATCCACCCTCAGCCCAGAGATACCTGCTGCTTGTCTGTGTCACCACGGTATCTCCACTCTCCTCTCAAATGCACTAAGTATTTACTAAATATACCCAGGGTTGATTATACTGTTTTATATTACTTGGTAATCATGATGTTCTTTCATGAACTTTATCAGTAGATTGTGTTCTTTTTAGGGCCCTTTTCCACAAAGGCATAAAGTTTTGTTTATTTAGAAATTAATGTCTGACAGTTATATTGAGTAGAACAACAAAGCTGAGATACCAAGTTATCATTTATGTTCCTTCCTTGAGTAACTAGGAAGGGCATAAAAGTTAATGTGTTGCTTGTTGGATGCTGGTGTTGTCTAGGATCATGTCTTCTTTTCTCATAGCCAGCTTCTCTACCTTCAAATTTAAGATTGTTAATGGTTTAAGTGTACCTGGGTTTGCAAACTCTTCTTATAATCAAACAGTAAATGTCTGGACTTTGGGGGCCATATGACTTCTGTTACTGCTATCAGCTGTCATTGTAATATGAAAAGTAGTCATAGGTGACAATATGTAGGCAAACAAATGTGGCTTATGTTTCAGTGAAGTTCGTGAAACAGGCTGTTGACCCGGTTTGTCCCATAGTTTGTAGTTTGCCAGTCTTGTGAAACAAGATGTCTCAAGGTCTCCCAGGTGTGTCCACCTGCTGGCGTCTGTGCCTTCCTTGCAATTACTAGAGAGGAGTTGTCTTGTTTTCTAAGTATTCTTCCAATTTACTCTAAGCTCCATTCCTTCTGATCTGCTGAGGGCATCGCTACAACATTTTTCTTCTATCCTCAGCTTAAAAAATTTCTACCATATCATTTTAATTGATATTCATTCATACTATAGTTTTGTTTATTAAAAAAGCATAAACACACACCAAACACTTCAGTTCTACCTGTATATCTTTTGTGGTAAGCTTTCTGAAAGAGTTGTCTATAAGGTAGCTTTGTTCCCATTTTTCTCTTAAATCTGTACTGTTCTGCCTTCCCTATTAATTAACTCCTTCAAACCTATACTAGTCATTGTTCCTGGTGATCATGACCTTAAAACTAGTGGTAATTTTTGTGTTAGCTTACTTAATGGAATTGATTAATTCTATTTTCTTGACCTTGCTTTTAGAATACCACATTCTCATTTAGCTTTAGTCTCAGTGGATGCTCCTTTCTACCTCACTTTCCTCTTCATTTTTCCCTCCTCAATACTGTCATTTTTTTTCCCCCTTTCTTTACTTTTTTTTTTCTCGAGGCAGGGTTTCTCTGTGTAGCCCTGGCTATCCTGGAACCTGCTCTGTAGATGGGGCTGGCCTCAAACTCACTAGAGATCTGCCTGCCTCTACTGGCATTAAAGGCGTGTGCCACCACCGCCCAGCTATACTGTTATATCTTGAGGCTTTATGCTTTAAACTTTTTTATTTACTTATGCTTTGGTTATTTTAAATTGTGTTCCAAATACATAAATACAAACACAGTTATATCATGGTGACAACTGAAATTTTATCTTTTAACTAGAACTACGTATGTTTCATGCAGTACTAATTATACAATTCCACTTTAATGTCAGAGAGATCCTGAATTGTGCATGGGTATAGTTGACCTTTTAAAAACACTTTCCTGTTATTTCTGCATTTTTTTAAAAATCTTAGTAAATATTTGACATACATTTTAATTATATTAGACTACTTAATGGCTTATAGTACAACATAGTTCTTCCAGTTATTGGATTTGGAAATTTTAATTGCTTTTGGTAGATTTCTTTATATCAGAGAAGATAGGTCAATGAATCTTGTAGGTGCTTTCTTCAAAATCAGTTCAGAACCCTACCATACCTTCTAGATTCATCTCATACACGGTCATTATAATAACCTTTAAATTGGTCCCTTAATAACTAATAATTAATAACTCCCAAATCTTCTATTTTTTATATAATAACCCAGATGATCTCTTTTAAAAGTAGTTCAGGGGCTGGGCAATGTAGGTTAGTTGGAGTATTCTTGACTAGCATGTGTAAGACACTTTCAAGGAAGAAACAAAAATAATTCAGCTCATGTCTTATATCTGAACTAGCTTCCTGTCTCATTCAGAAGAAAACCAAATTGCTTACACCTTCAGGCCCAATTTCTGTCCCCATGTTTATACCTTTGATTTTACATTACTTTGCCTTTCAATCTTTCTGATCCAGTAATACTGATATATCCAAATACATTAGGCGTGCTGCACACTCAGGATCTCGGCACTTAATATTTCTTTACTTAGAATGCTAGCTCTCTCAACTTCTCCTTTTTTAGTTTATATTAATTTGCTTACTGTGTGTCACTGGCTGACCAAGAACTAAGCTGGCCTCATACTCACAGAGATGCACCTGTCTCTGCTTCCTGAGTCGGGGAACTAAAAGCAAGTGCTACGTCTGTGTCCCAGTCCCTCCTTTTAACTTAAGACTCTCTTCTTTTTTTTGGCAGTGCTGAGGCTAGAACTCAAAGCTTTGTAGAGAATACTAGACTAGTAAATATCACTGACCCAGG
Source organism: Ondatra zibethicus (assembly GCA_004026605.1). NCBI lineage: Eukaryota > Metazoa > Chordata > Mammalia > Rodentia > Cricetidae > Ondatra > Ondatra zibethicus. Next base: position 24,945 of record PVIU01009774.1, on the reverse strand, counting down.
ACCCAATAAGAACTTTTGAAGTGAGATTTTCCTGACAACACTTTGGTTCTTCCTTTCCCCATTGTTTGATCTGTTTTGGTTCCCTTTGAATAGATTAACAGTGTACTTTATTCTCTGAACTGTAGACTGTTATCTCCACAAGGGGAGGGATTTTTTTTTATCTGCCCCCTTTTCCCTATTGTACTCCTGATACTTCAAGCAAAAGACTGGCACTGATTTGGTGCTAACTACAAGCCCAGGACTATGTTGATAGAACAGCAAAGAACATTATAGATTGAGTCCTTATATAGTTCATACCCTAGTGTAGAGTTAGAAGATAATTTGGAAGATAGTTAAAATGTTGCCAGCACATTGTACAAGTCTAATAAAAGGCATAAATAGTTTTTATTTCTTACTGAGGAGGGTGATTTGTAGGTTAAGAGAAGGCTTTGCTGAATTTGAGCTCAGCTAGAAGATGAGTGGATGTAGCCCTTTGTGATAGAACTGTTCAAGCAAGGAGTAACAAATGGAGAGGCAAAGTTAAGAAAGGAATGAATATCTGAGGAGTTAGGAGACCGTGGTGGTTTGCAGATGGCAAGTGAAGTATGAGACGAGAGTGAAGAGAGAAGACAAGGATAAGGTGTAGTTTCATTTTTTTAATAATTACAAATAAAGATTTGTTATTAATAGTTTCAAGTTATGTGTAGGTGTGTATGTGTCTGCATGTGAGTATGTACACTTGAGCGCTGGCATCCATTCTGGGCCAGAAGTGTCAGATCTCCTGTAGGTGGACTTAAGGTGGTTGTGACTCACCTAATACATGTGTCGGGAACCAAACTAAGGTCCTCTGGAAGAGCAGCAAATACTCTCAACTACTTAACCATTGTTCAGCCTCAGGTATTGTTTTTTGTCAGGCCCTTGCAAAAAGACTAAAATTTAAGGCTATGGTGCTATAGATTGAATAATCTTAATTATTATTAAGATACTGTCAAGCCATTGGATTGATTAGATTATGAAGACAAATTCTTCATGAATGAAATTAGTGTCCTTAGTAAAGAGACCCTAAAGAATTTCTTTGCTATTTCTCTTCCATCTATGAACTAGGAAGATAACAGGGATCCTAGTGCCTTGATCCTGGGCTTCCCAGACTCTGGAACTATGAGAAATGATTTCTACTGTTTATGGGCCACTCAGTGTTTAGTATCCCTTTATTTTATTTGTTTGTTTGGAGACAGGGTTTCTCTTTGTAACCCTGGCTGTCCTAGAACTAGCTGTGTAGATCACGCTGGCCTTGAACTCACAGAGAGTAGTCTGCCTCTGCCTCCCAAGTGCTGGGATTAAAGGCGTGCGCCACCACTGCCTGGCTATATAGTATGCTATTAGATCAGCCCAGTGTACTTGTGGGTTATTTTGATGTATTATTTGACTCCTGCTTAGAGAATGCATTTTATTTTATTGTATTTTTCAATAGCATTTTATTTGTGTGGTGTTTTGCCTGTATGTGTATCTTTGTACCGCTTGTGTGCAGTGTCTATGGTTGACAGAAAAGGATGTCAAATCCCCTGGGACTAAAATTCCAGATGGTTGTGACCTGCTATGTGAGTGCTAAGGATTGAAACCTGGTCCTTTGGAAGAGCAGGTATTGCTCCTATCTACTGAACCATCCTCCAGCCCTAAAGAATGTGTTTAGAAGGATGTGGTAGACAGGAGGGAAACATGGATGCCACTTAGGAAGACTGTTATTTTGCTTCAAGTTAGAGCTGACAGTGACTGGACTAAGGTGATGACATTGACTATCAAGAGAAGGGGAGTGAGGATACAAGATACATTTTGAAAATAGTAGATTAAGATTACTTATTGGTTATGTGGTTGTGGTGGTTTGAATAAGAATGGCTCCCAAAGCTCATATATTTGAATGTTTACTCATCAGACAGGGGCACTACTTGAGAACAAGTAGAAGGATTAGGAGGTATTCTTGTTGGAGGAGATATATCACTAGATGTGGGCTTTGAAGTTACGGAAGCCCAGGTAACTCTTTCTCTCTATCTGCCTGTGGATCAGGATGTTGTCAGCTACTGTTCCAGCACCAAGTGTGTCTCCACGCTCCCCATTGTGATGATAATGACCTAAACCTCTGAAACTGTAAGCAAGCCCCCAATTACATATGAAATGCTACTTGTTCTCAAGTAGTGCCCCTGTCTGATGAGTAAACATTCAAATATATGAGCTTTGGGAGCCATTCTTATTCAAACCACCACAACCACATAACCCATAAGTAATCTTAATCTACTATTTTCAAAATGTATCTTGTATCCTCACTCCCCTTCTCTTGAAGAGTTGCCTTGGTCTTGGTGTCTCTTCACAGCAACAAAACAGTGACTAAGACAATATTTAATAAGAGAAAAGGTAATTCCTTGCTTTATGGGTTGAAGAATAGGATATATTTTGTTACTGTGTACTGAGATGGAGAAAGAATTTTTGGGAGTTGAAGTTGTAACCATGGAAAAGGTCCTTTGTATATGAAGAAAACAGTTTCTATTATTGGAGGAAGCTGATGGGGATGAATTACATGTTCATATGTATTTTCACGTCAAATAGCAATCTGTCTTTGAGTCTTTTCCTTGGCCTCATACATTTCAAAATCTTTTTTCCTCATAGATATTTTTTAAATTTCATTTTACATTCCATCCACAGTTCTCCCCCCACCCCACATTTCAAAATCTTAATATCTGCCTATTCTCAATCACAGTTGTAATGTCCAGAAGAAAGGCAACAAAGATTAGTATTTATTCATTACATATTGGATTGAGTGCTAATTTGTTTCATTTTTACACCATTAGTTTAATGAATATTACATTTTAAGATTACATTTCTGATTTTTTAATATCTCAAACTAAACTCAAGATTATTGTAAAGCAAGTTAACATGCTCTCTAAAGTTTCTTATAAAATGATTTCATTTGAAATTCTAGGGAATCAGATATAGGATTGAATTTTGGCATTTCTAGACCTATATTTTATCATGTCTGCTTTATGTATATGAAGATAAATAATTTGTTAGTACTATATTTTCTGCATTTAAATTGCATATCAGGTCACATTGATTGGAAATGATCAGGCTTGAGTTGGTTTTATATATATGTGTGTGTGTGCATATATATGTGTGTATGTATGTTTGTATTACAAAACCTTCTCTTGCCTTAGTATAATAGTTTGAGTTCCTTAGGTAGACATTTTAAAATTTTTAAATGACTAATGGAAAAAAAAAGAAAAAGAAAAAAAGCTCCAGATGCTTTTTTCCAAATCATGAAAAGACAGTATTTTGAGGATATTACTGTAGGATCTGCTTTTAAAGAAATAGACAAGGTTTTTTGTTGTTTTGCTTTTGTTTTTGTTTTTCTAGATTCTTGGGCAGAATAACCAGTATTTTTTTTTTTCTGCCTTATACTGCCTTGATTCCCTCCCCCTTTGGTTACTTGTGTTCATGTGTCTGTTTGCACTGAGTTATCACCACAGAAGAAGGATTGCGTTATTGTCAAGGAATGCAGTAGTTATAAAGAAAAAGCTCATGGCAGTTATTGGCTTTCCAGTCTGTACTGTGGTGTTACAGAGCTGTAGGCTGAGTCACAAGCACTAAGATTAAAACTGTTGGGTTATTTTTATTCGTTATTTTTTGTTATTAACTGGAACCTAGCGAATAAACCATAATTTTTCCTTCTTAGGCTCTACAGAGTTTCTTTGCTCTTTGATCTGCTACAGGAAGCAAGACTAACTCTAGGACTGGACCTTTGTGACTCACTCTGTTGGGGTCGCCTCATCATGGGCATTTTGCTGTGAAATTTCTTAGTCTTTTACTCACTGTTTGATTTCTAACTTGAGTCAACATTGTTTCTTTTCTGGTTCCTTTTTTAAAAATTATTATTACTTTTTTTTTGAAATTGGGTCTTGCTGTGTAGTAGCCAGCCATAAAACCTTAATCCTCTTGCCTCTGCCTCCTAAGTGCTGGAATTACAGGTGTGCACCACTATAACCCAATCTTATTTTGTCCCTTTGATCTTCTGATTTTCCCCTCTATTTTTCCCCTCTTCAGTTTATCTCGTTCCCTAGTGCCATCTTATTACTATTTTTCCCCTCTTCAGTTTATCTCGTTCCTAGTGCCATCTTATTACTATTTTTCCCCTCTTCAGTTTATCTCGTTCCTAGTGCCATCTTATTACTATTTTTCCCCTCTTTAGTTTATCTCGTCCCTAGTGCCATCCTATTACTATTTTGGAAGTGCTGCTCTTATGTTTTCTCCTTACCGACCACCTTTCATATAAATTCACAGTGTCGTCTGCACTCTAGCTCTTGCTTAGCCTTCTGTAAGGCATTCTTTCTGAGCACCTTTGGAGAAAAAATGCTTCTCATGTTTCTTGTTCTTTGACCTAGATTGCCTTTTCAATCTTTCTTGTACATTCATGCCCTATTGTCTTTCAAAGGTTCTCACAAAGCATACTTTTTTGTGAAACAGGTACAGTTAGCATTGGTTCGTCTATGTTTCCCTAAGTATGAACTTTTGGCTATATTTAATGGAAGCAGTATGAGCTATGAAGCAAAAGAGGGACTTACTTTAAAGAGTGAGGATTTCCAGAATTTAATCAAGGACAGGACTACATACACAGTTGTCCCTAAAGGCTTCTGGTAGTCATGTTGTTCTTTGTTGCCATCCACATACCTGAGTCTGTTGATTGGGTAACGCAGTTTTATTGTACAGAACATGCTGTCATTCAGTGGTTTGGAGAGTATGTTTTTCTATAGATTTATTTGCCTTTTAGGTTCTTTTCCTATCATACAAATGAAGACCTTTCCTCCTAACTTGAAAATACATTGGATGCTTTAATGTACAACTTTCTTTTTTAAGTTAAAAATGTTACACAAACTGTCTTTCCCTATTCAGTCATACATCTTTCTGTATAATGTTTTCTTGTGCATATTTGATAATTTACTTCCTTTTTTCTTCTTGGTTTTTCAAGACAGGCTTTCTCTGTGTAGCTCTAGCTGTCCTGAAACTCGTTCTTTAGATGAGGTTGGCCTCAAACTCAGAGGTCCACCTGCCTCTGTCTCCCAAGTGCTGGGATTAAAGATGTGTGCCGATGCATACTCATTCCATAAGGTATATTCTTTTAAAAATATTTTTTATGTGTATGAGTGATTTGCTTGCGTGTGTATTATGTGCACCATATACATTCGGTGTCCATGGGGCTAGAAGAGGACACAGAATATATCAGTTTAAGGAAAACATTATGGTTAGTTAGCTAGTATAGAGACTATAACACGGTAGATAGTATTATAGGTCATTGTTCAAATTCTCTGCAATATCAAAGTCTACACTGTTAAAGATTGCATTAAAAAATTCTAAATAAAACTTTATCAGATCAAATCCAGCACTTTCTTAAAGAATACATTGAGATGTGTTTGTAGCCCACACAAACTTAACTAGAGCACTTAACCTAGCATGTATAAGTCCCTGGGTTTTAATTACATCATTGCCCTTTCCTTTCTACCCAACTCCTTAAAAAAACAAAACAGTATTCTGCTCGTGGTGGTGCACACCTTTAATCTCAGAATTGGGGAGGTAGAGGCACGTGGATCTCTATTAATTCGAGGCCAGCCTGGTCTGTGCAGTGAGTTCTAGGACAGTCAGGGTTGTGTAGAGAGACTCTACTTCAAAACATCAGATAAACAAACAAAAATTAGTATTCTATCTAGTATAGGCTTCTTAAGATTTTTCTACTCATAGCCCTTTTGCCCAAAAAATTTTTATGTAACTATGGGTAAATAGGCTTATAAAATCAGTAGACAAATTATTTACTGATAATGAATCATAATAACTTGTTTTAAAACAATTATCTGGTACACATAAAATTTCACAACTTAGCAAAGGCTAAAGCAAATTTGCATACTAATATGATGGATGTGCTTGTTTGTTTTTATATTTTTAAAAAATTGCAGTTTTTTCTCCAAATTTTACTTTATTTTAGCTTTCCTACCTGCTTGGTGCTGCAATTCCTAGGGTTTCTGAAAATTCAGAGTGTAAGGTTAGCTTTACCAACTGTTGGCCAGAGATTATAGGTGCTCTTGGTCATTACTGCCTATTTGCTTTCTAGCATCTAACATTTTATAATCTCTGCAATGGGAACTCACTGTTAATTTTTCCATAAGAACTTATTATGTATTTGTTGTATATGTTCCTTTTCTTCAGTCTTTTCTGTTTCCCTAATTATACTAGTAATGCTGTTTATATTTACTTCTGTGTTGTAGAGTTTATTATATAGTCTCTGTATCTTAGCATTTCTTCTCACTTTAGAGTAAATGTAGAGTGAACTCTTGGGTTTCTTCTCCCCTGAAAATGCCATATCCATAGCTCATAGCATTTACAGCTGGCTAGATTTGGTGTTGGGTATAGCTACCTAACTAGTTGATGAAGTTAATGAAAACTTTAATTCTATTTAAGATAACTTTTACCATATTTGGTTATAATTTTATTTTGTTTTTTAAACTAAAATTTTTTACTAGATAAGTTGTAGGTGTTGAGTCTATATTCTTTTCCTACTAATAATATTCCTAGAATTTGGGGAAACTTTGATTTTAAAAATTCAAATCTTTTTTTAAGAAAAATTACTATAATTTTTTTCATCTGACTTCAAAATTATTTTTTCTCTTTTATAGAGCATTAGCTGTTTTCTTATATATGTAACCTCGAATCTCATTGTGATTGCCAACTGTAGAATTTTCCCATTTTTAACCGATAGTGATAGTCTGAAAATGGTGAATAGGTATTGGTGGCGCCTTTAATCCCAGCACTCAGGAGGCAGAGGCAGGAGGATCACTGAGTTTGAGGCCAGCCTGGTCTACAAAGTGAGTTCCAAGACAACCAGGGCTACACAGAGAAACCCTGTCTTGAAAAACCAAAAAAAAAAGAAAGAAAGAAAGAAAGGTCCAGAAATAATGAGTTCATGTTTTAATTGCATGCTACTCTGAGTGGTGTGCTGTAGTCTATTTCTGTACATCCTGGCGTGAATTATTTATTTGTCAGCCTGCCCATGCTGTATATGCTACCTGCCTTCTGGTCACTTGGGAGGTATCTTAGTTGTCAACTTGATGTTCATGACATATTTCCCAGGGTAGTAGCTCAGTGCTATTCTATCTGTATCATTTACCTTGCTTTGGGAACATCAAACTTCATACCAGAAGGATGATGAATATAGTACAGTTACATACTTTTTATTATACATATTATTCTATTTTATTATTGTTCTTTTATTGTGTCTGTATTATAGGTTAAATTTATCATAGATTATGTAAGAAGATAACTGTATAAACAGTATTTAGGTATGTCTGGTTTTAGGCATCCCCTGGGGCATCTCCCAGCCCCTGAATGAGGTCAGGGGATATGGAGGAGTTGTGTATTACTTGATTTTTAAAAGAAATTTTCTTTGTCTCTTTCTTTTTTTATCAATGGCAATAACTCATTATAGTCACTCTGGATAAGAGAAAAGAAGTTTCTGAATACTTAAATTGTTTCCTTCCTTCCTTCCTTCCTTCCTTCCTTCCTTCCTTCCTTCCTTCCTTCCTTCCTCTATCCATCCCTTAATCCAGTTATTTGTGCTTATCTTTTTAGTTTGTTGTTTTTCTTTTTTTCTTTGATCCTACTGTGTGTCCTGGAACTCACTATATGCCCAGACTGGCCTCAAATTCACAGAGATCCTTCTGCCTCCCAGTGCTGGGGTTAAAGGCATGCACCACAATGTCAAGCTCCTGCTTAATTTTCCTAGTGATATCAATAATTGAGATGCAGTAAAACAAGATTTTCTCAGTTTTTTAATTGGAAGGTGACATAAGCATAACTTAAGACAGTACTGGGCAGAGGAAAATACCTGTTAGTATAGGAAAGTTCATTTGTGTTCAGTAATACTTTTCCTTTTGCATCTCTCCTAACAGTTGATAGTAGCAATTCCCTATTTCTAGCTTCTGAACTCAGCTGGAAACTCTAGATTCCTCTCTTTCCTGAGCCTTCTGTCACCCAGAGAACTCCAATTTGATCTTCCATTCAAGTCTCCATCTCTCCCAAGGTATGTTTAGTGGATAAAGGAGGCAAAATTTTGTCAGTTTCTTACTTATTGATATTTATTAAATATTGATTGAATGAGTGTCTCCCAATGGGCTTCTTCCTCTTTGAAATGGTGACTCGCGTCTGAATGTGATGCATGTCCTGGTAGTTCCACTGCTCACTAGCTGAGGTGAGAAAGTGGCTTGAGCCCCGGAATTTGAGGCCAGTTTGGACAAAAAACCTTTTTCTCCACTAAGTCTTTTTGTTATTTCAGTGGTAAAAGCCTATAGTTTTTGTTGGTCATCATGGTGTAGGAAATTGCAGATTATTTTAATACTATTACGAAAGTCTCTTATTTCAGTGATTTAGGATGTTGGTAATCTTATAAGTTAATAAAACCACAGTTTAAATAACCAATAATCTTTGTTGGTGGAGATGAAAATTAGTTTTTAATTGTAATTAAAAACTAGTTTAATAGGTAGGAGTGAAAATTATGATAAAATTCCTATCTTGTATTACCTGAGGTATTTATAACATAGTTTCCTTCCTTCCCTCCCTCCTTTCTTCCTCCCTCCCTCCCTCCCTCCCTCCCACCAAAGGGGGCAACTCTAGAATAAGTTGTTCTTTAGTGACTTTACTTATACACTTACAGGGTAAACATGCTTCAAGATCAGATAGATTTTCCAGGTAAAGTTGAAATTTGAGATACAAGCCCTCAACTACCTGAAATACTTGAGCTCTTCCAAGAGTGTATTGACATTCTGCATTAATTGAAAGTTATCAAATTTAAGTAAAAGCTAAGGGTATTTCTTATTTGTAAATTAAGCATTTCCCTAGCTAGTCATTACTGTATCATCTTTAAGTTCCATCTGGATGAAGGAGCATTCATTTAGACATCCTTATATCCTGACTTTCTAACAGTTCTAGTTACTTTCAGTAGTTTTCTTCTTTTAGGTCCCCCATGCCCTTCATATGACCTTTACTGTTACACACCCCACCACCACCATTATTATTATTAATAGTGGTAATACTAAAGTTTTAAAGATCCCCTTCTAGATTCACTATTTCAAAAATTTTAGAGTCAGTAACTTAGTTTACTCTTTTAATGGGCTTATCAGATCAAATAGTTACTTTGTTGACAATTATCCTTGTTGATAACCATCATTGAAAATTTTGCTTTGAAATTTATTAATATAATGTAGTAAAATAGTTGATAGGAAGTTTGCATCTATAGTTTTTACTTCTTTATGTTTTTTAGTATATTGCACTTTACAACCAATAGCCATTTCAATCCCTTTTAATATATGAGGAAACGATAAATACATATTTATCTTTTATGTTATTCATAGAACACTTTGTCTTTATGTTGAGAGAGGTGCACAAAAATAAATACAAGTTATATATTAGAAAAATTAAATCAGTAGTACTTTCATAATATTTCTAGTGTAGGTTTTTAACTTTGTTGGATATAAGAAATTTTTAGAACTGCAGAATTGCACATTGGGTGGAAGCAAATGTATATCTAGATATCTTTCAGAAATATTATATGTATAAATGTGATGTGGAATGATAGTTCCCATAGTTCTCTTTGTTTCTTGTTTGTTTTTAGCTTTTTTTTTTAAGATTTATTTATTTATTATGTATACAACATTCCTTCCATGTATGCTTGCATGCCAGAAGAGTGCACCAGATCTCATCATAGATGGCTGTAAGCCATCATGTGGTTACTGGGGATTGAACTCAGAACCTCTGGAAGAGCAGTCAGTGCTCTTAACCTCTGAGCCATCTCTCCAGCCTTGTTTGTTTTTAGCTTTAAAATTTTTTTTTTAATATGTGCATTACAAGAAAGAAAACACAAGAACAAAGTCATCCAGTCATGAGCAGCTCAGCTTAGTGTGTCCTTCTAGATCTTGTTCTCTGGTCAGAGCCTGTAGCAGCCTTTGTAATAGCAAAAGAGTAGGAATTAAGTTCCACCAGCAGTAAGAAGTAGTCCACAGCATATCTACTCTGAGAAGTTCTGAAGTCATTGGAAGGGGGAACTAGATCTGTTTGCATTGGTGTTCTTCGAAAGAAGTATATACAAAAGTAAAGAAAGTTAAAGTCTTTTAAGTAATATTCTATTTATGCAAGACAAACAGCAAACTTAATGTGTGTATGCTTTTTTTTGCATTTATCTTGTCCGTTCCTACCATCTGGTAATAATGCTGATTTTCTTCTAGGGAAGCATCCTATAGTCCCTAATGTCAGTTCATGCTTGATGGTGTTTTATGCCTCTGACTCTCATGAGTGGCCTCTAAATCAGGTATGGTCATTCATAGAAATTTGTCTTATTGTAGGGAATGACAGTTAAAAAAAACTTGGGCCAAGACTGTGTCCTGCTTTTGGAGGAGTGATATGTTTTTTAATTAAGTTTGTACCTTTAAGGCTGCTAACTGAACTTGAACAGTCATCTTGGCATCATGTAGAGCCTGACCATGAAGCTAAGGGAAGGAGAAACAGCAGAAGCTAATGATACTGTTTCTATTGCTAGATGACGCTTCCTCTAAACCTGGGTGTTCTTAACAGATCAGGTCTTTGTGTCTTTAGTATATGTGTTTGATTAGCATTTTTGCTTTGTTGAGTCAGACTGAACTTAGAAATAAGAAATTTACTTTGAATTTTGTGATGAAAATTTCAATTCTTTGTTTAATTTTAGGTGAATTGATTCAAGGAAATTCCTGGTTATTTTGAAGATGTTGCAGCTCAGTATTGTTTGTGTTTAAGTCACAAATAACTTCATAAATTTTCAGAACAAAAGAAACTGGATTTTTTTAAATTAAATCATGCCATTTGAACAGACACAGCTATTTTGTGATGAAAAACAAACTACTTTGAAAAAATGTGATACAGGAAATAAGACAGCAGATACTATTGGATCAATACCTACACCAAAACTTTCAGAAAATAGTTTTCATTACGAGCTAAAAAATGTGAACATCAGTTTGCCCAAGATAAATATTCCAAATGAAGTCTTAATGAAACATGAAGTTGAAAAATACAGAATATTATTTCAGAGTAAACCACAGACTGCAAGGAAATCTTTCAGTGTAAAGACTGTAAGCTGTGCTGAGGAGTGTGTACTGCCTTGTAAATCTGAGCGAACTGAAGAAGAGAGTGTAAACATGTCTGCAAAAATACTCAACTTCAGTTGTTTAAAATGCCAAGACAGTACTCAGTATAGTCCAAACGATTTGCAGAAACACTTTGAAATGTGGCATCATGGTGAATTGCCTTCGTTTCCTTGTGAAATGTGTAGTTTTTCAGCAAATGACTTTCAGATATTTAAACAACACCGAAAAACCCATAGGAGCACTTTTGTAAAATGTGATATTTGTAACAGTGAGCGTTTATATACTTTATTGGAATTGACAAAACACTTCACGTCTAAACATTGTGTTAATGGTAATTTTCAGTGTGAAGAGTGTAGATTCTTTACCCAGGATGTTGGCACATTTGTTCAGCACATTCACAGACATAAAGAAATGCATTATAAATGTGGAAAATGCCGTCACCTCTGTTTTACCAAGGGAGAGCTTCAGAAGCACCTTTGTGTCCACTCTGGTACTCTTCCCTTCACTTGTCACTACTGTAGCTACGGTGCCATTCATAAAGACCAACTCGTCAGACATGTTATAACTTTGCATAAAGAACACTTATATGCGAAAGAAACACTGGAAAAAGACCAATATGATACAAGAGTGGCAACAACTACGACAGGACTTAAACTAATACTTAAGAAAATCAAAATAGGCTCAACAAAGACATTTTGGAAACGTAAAACAGTTACCAACGGAAATGATGAAAGTATAGGAAAAACTGCTCAAGTGTTTAACAAAACACAGACTAAATCTGAAGACCAGAATCAAGAGCAATTAAATGAAGAAAAGGGTGAAAGACTGCACTGTGAGAATGATGATAAGCCCACAGAATCAGGGCAATATAATAAAGCTGACGAGGGAGCAAATGCTACTTCAAGTTCCTTGAAAAGTGGTGTACAAGGGCCTACAGTGTTACTGGTGAGAAATAATAAGATAACAATTCCTGCTAACTACAGTGCTAAGTTTATGGGCTTAAAGGTGGTCGATGGGAGACAGCATATTGTAATAAAATTGTTGCCTATCAGTAAACTGAATTTACTTGCACCAGCCTTACAACCAGACACAGAAAAGGATAGTACAGCTAATTTGCCACCCCAGGGTTTGGACAACGCTGGATTTGCAACTGGAGTAGCAACTGAGGTCAATGACACAGATTTTGTGAAAGCAGCTCCATTTTCATCTTCGTCTCCTGTGCTTCCCAGAAAAGAAATTTCTGAAAAAGAAATGGCTTTCACATCTGAAAAGAATAATATGCTTCAGACGGCAGATAACAGTAAAAGCTTATCTTTGCCAACAACATCAGAATCAGTTGCTACATCAGTGAGTTTAACTACAAAAGTTGAAGCAAGAGATAATGTTGACTCATGGGAAAATCATACCACTCAGAGTCATCCAGATGCATTAGGTACCACCACCATTAAAAGTCCAGATAAAGTCAACCTTACCACTAAGCCAATTGCATACAGTTGTGGAGATATGCATAACTATTGCATCAATTATGTTAGCTCTGAGTTACCGGACGAATCCTCCAGCTATTTTGAGTTCTCCAACCAAGGATCATTACCTTTTCATAATTACTCAAAGGTGAATTACAAGCATCATAGGTTTTCAAGAACAGGAGGGTTTGAAAACCTTCCGAGGGACTCTTCCAGTGAAACAACTCAGGACTCAGCTACTGATAGCGATTCATTTTCACCACTAACGAAAAAGGAGAGCTCCAACTCAGGTAGCCCATTAGCATCTGTCAGCCCATTAAATGATAAAGATGGAACTTTCAAAACAAAAGCTGAAATTGAAGAATCATATAATTTAGAAGAAAGACAAAACTTTGATAAGCAAAGCCTCTTCACTGATGAAAACCAAAATTTATTGAATGTTACTGAAGAAACTAAATGGAATGACATTTCCAGTGCTGGCTCCCCTTTGATGCCTAGAATCACATCTGTTTTCTCTCTCCAAAGCCAGCAGGCTTCAGAATTTTTACCACCAGAAGTAAACCAGTTACTTCAAGATGTATTAAAACCAAAATCTGATACAAAGGAAAATTTTGATAACATTCCCAGTAAAAACCTTCCACTCAATTGTGACCAAACATTTAAAAAGGTTGAGGAAGAAGAAATGGTAGTAGAATCTTCTAAAGACTTCCAGGTACAAGACATCTTCCCAGTTCCTTCTCCCAGTGTAGGTGTTAGTGTGCCTACAAATGATTTGAATTTAAAATGTAATGGACAAGAAAAACAAGTGGTGTCAGTATTACAAGATGTGAGAAATTCAGAGGTGGCTGCTAAAATTCCAAGTATTGTCACACTTCTTAAGACTCAGTCAGATGCAATAATAACACAACAACTTGTTAAAGACAAACTCCGAACCACAACACAAAATTCAGGTCCTGTATATATTCAGAATCCATTTCTAACCTCAGAACAGAGAAATCCTGTATTTGTTCAAACTCCAAAAGGTTATCTTATACCACTGCATGTTGCTAACAAACCTGGATTCCAAGTTTTCTCTGGAAGACCACTCCCTTTGGTTAATAAACAGAGTGCACCTGCTTCTCTCCTTGTGAACAAGAAACCTGGAGTGCTTTTGACACTTAATAAAGGGAAACCTGAGGGTGTTCACACTGTCAAAACTGAGAATGTTCCCAGTTATGGAACTGTAACTACGGAACCTTGCAAAACACCTTTTCTTAAGGTAGAAGCAAACAATAACTTTCTTACCCCTACACTTTGCTCCGGTGGTGGCAGTTGTGTCAACATGAAAAGTTGCTCAGCAAATGCATCGCCATTGAAGGGTCCTTATATTATTAAAACACCAGTGGCTTCTTCAGTGAGAGCTGTACGTTTTCCTAACATTCTACCTGAGCAGCAGGGCCCTAAGATGAATATCTTGGATACAGGAAAGCAACAGAACGAAATCTTGCCCAAAGCATCTCTGTACACCCTCATGCCTGATGGGAAACAAGCTGTGTTTTTTAAGTGTATGATGCCAAATAACATTGAACCGCTTAAGCCTAAGTTAGTCAGAAATAGTCCTTACCAACATATTCAGCCAAAGAGACCTGAAGGAGCACCACAGAAAATACTGGTAAAAATTTTTAATCCTGTTTTAAGTGTCAGTGCTGCTAATAATCTTTCAGTTGGCAACTCTGAACCCTCATTCCAGAAAGAGAATGTACCATCTAAACTACCGGGACTTGGAGAGCAGAAAGAGCCAGAATCTTCTAGAGATGCCTTACCAGTCTTAGTAAATGATTTGATGCCAGCAAATGAAATTGTTCATGCTTCTACTGCAGCATGCTCAGAATCTTCTGAGGAACCAGCATGTATCAGTGAGCATTCAGAGAATAGAGTATTAAGGTGTAAAGCCAATTGTACAATTGAGAGAAATTTCAATAAAAGGAAGACTTGTAAAAATAAATTTGCAAAAATTAAAACTCGTATAAGTCAAGATTCTGAAACCACCATTGTATCTAGAAACAGAAGCTGTAAACGAAAGTACGTTGATAATTACCAAGAACCTCCAAGAAAAAAGTCCACATTACATAGAAAGTGTAGAGAGAAGGCTAATCCTGACGATGTTCAGGAAACATTTGCATTTAGCAGACCTAGGCTTCCGAAGGATTCAGGTAGAACTTTGAAACTTTTTCCTTTTAATTCCAAACAACTGGTGAAATGTCCTAGGAGAAACCAACCAGTTGTGGTTTTGAACCATCCTGATGCAGATGCCCCAGAAGTAGAACGTGTGATGAAAACTATTGCAAAGTTTAATGGACGTGTACTGAAGGTTTCATTGTCACAAACAACTATTAATGCTTTACTGAAGCCAGTTTATTATAACACTTCAGAAACACCTTACTTTTCCAAGAGACACAAAATGCTTAAACCTGCTAATTCTGTGAAAGAAAGATTTGTGCTAAAACTAACACTCAAAAAGACAAGCAAAAATAATTACCAGATTGTAAAAACTACCTCTGAAGATGTCTTGAAAACTAAATTTAACTGCTGGTTCTGTGGTCGAGTTTTTGACAATCAGGATGTGTGGGCTGGCCATGGGCAGAGACATTTAGTGGAAGCTACTCGGGACTGGAATATGTTAGAATAACTTGTTACCATAATTCAGGCATTTTCTACATCAATATAGTTTTTGAACATTTTAAGAGTTGGTTATATTTCTGTGGAAGAAGAAAAGCTTTATGTGTGGTACTTGAAAATGCCACAGTTCACATGTTTTGAAAGAAAGTAATTAGCACAGATGAGCCTTGTTTTAGTTGTTTAAAGATGCATGTGTGGGAAGGTAGGGCTAAGGAAATTTTTGATAAGAGTTTGCCCAGTTGAGTTTAGAGATTTGAGCAGAGGGTAATGATGGACAGCCCCATTTGCTTTCTTCTACAACCAGCCTTATAGATCTGACAAACGAGTTTTCTCTGGAGATGAAGAACCCTCTCACACATGAGTTTCTTACCACTCGTGAAGATGGCCTAAGCTTGATAAGGTTACTTTCTATCTGTTACAGTTCATTTGAAAGGTATTATGTTCCTTCAAAACTACATCTTACTGGACTATAGTTAAACTTGAAATAATGCTTGAAGTGTTTTGGGCAAGTAAGTCCTGTTGCTGTTACTCTGCCCTGTGTCAGATTGGAATACCCTCAAGATGATTCTCTTATTCTGTGACTGTCTCAATCACTTCAGTAAATGAGGCAGTTTCCAGAGGAGAAAGAAACTTTCTCTAAAATCCACTTGAAAGTCAACATTTTCCTGAATTTGGTTCTATTCTCCAGTGATTCCTTTGCACAGAACTGTGTTTATCTGATTAGAAGTGACCATAGCCAAATAGTTTTTTTCCTCCATTGATTGGCATCCTTTCAGAATGAACAGAAAAGATAGAAACACTTCGAAGGGAATGGCTTTTCTTGAAAATTCAAACAACTTATTTTTACAGATACAATATTTTAAAGCAAGGTTAGCAAAGCAGATCATATTTTTGCTTGTGTTTAATTACTGTTTTTACCTAAACATGTCCACATTAGGACAGACCATTTTCATGAGTAATTTTTCAGGATGACCAACAGCCCAAAATAGTATTAATAGTTGGCATTTGAAAATAGAGAAGCAAGCATTAATGGTGGACTCTATAGCAGTTCATAAAACTTTAAGAACAATTCGTAAGAGACATGCCCAACAATTTCAAAATGGACATTTTCATAACAATCCATTGATTTAACTTTATCATAAACATTTGTATCAATTTTTTTTGCCTCATCGAATAATGGAGTTCTATTTAAAAAATGACGTACAGTGTCATTTTTTTGTTTTGTTGTTACTATACATATTATTGACATTTTCATTGATTGGATCAAAACTTCAGGGCTTCTTTTTTGTATATAACAAAAAATGTACATATTTTTGTACTTGATTATGTAAATTTGCACAGAAAGTTTATGACACAAAAATTTTCTTTCAGTTCTGTGCATGCAGTAATAAAATGGGTGATTTAAAAAGAAGAATGTACCCATGTTATTTTCTTGTTTTTTATTTCTGACTTTTTTTTTAATTTGGTTGGGGCATATGTTTTATTTTTTTTCAGGGATTAAACACTATTGTTAGCAAGTGCCTAAAAAATGATGTGAACAGTTTACATCTGTCAACTGTAACAGTAGGTCCTAAGTGGGCCCATTCCCCTAATAGTTTTGATTTAAACAAGCCATAAATAGATGCTTCAAGCTATATTGCTATGCACATTATACTTGTACTGTTTTTGTGCAGTTTATCTACTTTCTTAGTGAAGTATTTTTTGTATAAAACCTGTTATAATTGTGTTTCTTGAATTGAGCCTGAGTGGAATTGATTGGAAATACACAGTATATATTAATAATGTACATGATGTTTAAAGAATGGTAAGCATTGTTTAAATTTCCTTATTTGTTGTTAATGAAGGTTTTGAAGGTTTTCTTCAATTAAACTTAAGCTTGTGTTTACATGAGAGTTCTTTGTTTTTAACTGAGCTAAAACCTAATAGAAATTCTAATAGGAAATGCCTCCCCTTCTCTCTAATGTCTGTGAAGACTACAGAATTAAGTATGGGTCTTCCTTCTTCCAAAATTATAGATGAACTTTGAGAAAGGTCACATTTATGACAACTTATCCTTGGCTCTCTGTTGGGAAACACTTTTAGCTGAACTTTGCTCTTATGGATAGGTCCATAAATAACATGTATTACTTTCTGGGAATAGGAGAGAAGAGGCTACCCTGACAGTCTGTAACATTCAAAATACATTTCAGGGGCTTGAGAGAGGCTCAGTGGTTAAGATAAGAGCACTTGTTGCTCTCATAGAGGGCCCAGCTTCAGGTCCCAGCACCCATGTGTTGGTTCACAATCCTTTGTAACCCCAGTTTCATGGGTTCTGACTGCCTCTTCTAGCCTTCAAGGACATTGCATGCATGTGAATAGACGTTCATGCAGGCAAAATGGCCATATACATGAGATGTTTTGTTTTTAAGAGATAGAACAAAATGAAAATAATGGCAGATGATTGGCTTTCATATCTTAAAAGTGTTAAGATGTACAGTGAGAACTGGATTTCTAAACAAAATAATAGTAAGGAAACAAACTAATTTATCGAAAAGGGCACAAGGTAATCTGCATGACTCATCTAAAGAAAAAACTCATCTGTGGAATACAGTATTTCTCAGTGGCCAACTATCTGTACTAAACTTCGCTGACTGCATTTTTCTCAGCATTGCTCTGCCTATAACTCCCTCCCCAACCTCTAGCTCCATAAGCAAAAATTCTGTTCAGAAGAGGTCTAGAGTGAGCTTCAAAGTCTAGCATATTGCCTATTTCAGGGAGTCTCTTAGGTTCCCTAGAGGTAGAACTAACACAAGATAGCAGCATACATGTTGACTTCTGTTGGAGGGACTGGCTTCTGCAGTTAGGCAGTCTGAGAAGCCCTATAAGTAGTCTGCAGACTAGAGAGAGACTCAAAAGATGCTGGTAATGTGATGCATAACAAGTTCCCAAACGTGACTCTTAATTCTTCAGTCCAAGATCAAAAGCCTGAGAGCTAGGGTGTAGCATGATTAATAAAACCCAGAGACCTATATTGGGATTCAACCTTAAGGTCAGAAAAACAAAACAGCCAGCCACTGGCTCTTAACCTCCACCTTAGTCTGAAATGGCAATACTGCCTCCAGGAATCTCAGAATGAAACTATGTCTGAGAACTGTCTCCTTCCTTCTTATATTATTCTGTAGTGCTAGGGTTAAAGGTGTGCACCACTACCACCCGGTTTCTATGGCAAACTAGTGTGATTAAACTATTTAATCCCAGGCAAAGCTACTGGGATTAAACGTATGTGTCACTACAGCCTGGTGTGTAAGACTGACCAGTGGGACTGTTTTACTCTTTGATCTTCAGGCAAGCTTTATGTATTAAAATACAAATGAAACATTACACTAGGGGACTTTAGTTTTGTCATTGGAGGACAGAAGCCCACCTACTCTACCATCTTTGGGAAAAGCCCTTACACATTAAAACAAAAAACACTTAACAGTTTTCAGGATAGTCTTTAATCCAGTCAAAATGATACCTTAAGCCCATCACAGGTCATAGTTTTATTCAGAACATGAACAGTTCCTACTTCAGAGTGTTGCTAAAAACAGCAATCAGCAATAGCTTAGGGAAGAGCAACAGTTGTAGATCATACCAGAGGAACCACCGAGGAGTTTAAGGACAGGGTCAGTGAAAGTGGGACCTGGAAAAAAGCAATACCCTTCTAATAGTGCACACATGCTGCAAGCTGTAACCTCAGAAGAGTGACCAAAGGTATTCTGGGTTTCAAGTTCCTGGCTGAACACAGGCAAATCTGTAACATCCCTCAGCAGTGAAAGCTGTTTGTCTTTAAGACACAAGGGTCTTGTAACAAAGGGAATACACCTCACAGATGCAGAGGGCTGACCACTAAACATGCAGACCCAAGAGCAGCTCCTGGGAAAGGGAGACTTAAAAAATCAGACGACAGGTGCTTGAATAGTAACATCTGAGGCAGAACTAGGCTTCTGATTTAGCCCAGGCAGGTAAAGTATCTGAGGGGTATGGGGGGTGGGGGGGGAGAGGGAGAGAGAGAGATGACAGGAAGAAGGGTGCAAAACATTACTTAAAATGTCCAGTTTCAATAAAAAATTATGAAATACAGAATTAAAATTGTGATCAGGGAGAAACTAGAAGCCTTTGAGAGGTGTACCAGTTAAGTGATGAGCAGTATTGTTCAAAACTAAAGGAAGCTGATTCAAAGAACTGAGGAAAGCTTAGTAATTCCTTAACCATTAGGGATAGTAAATAATCTTTTTTTAAAACCCCATGAAAATTTTAGGCTCAGAGCCAAAACCAAATGCTAGCAGCTTAACAGGAGGTTTGAACTAGTAGAAGAATCAACAAACTTGAGACTTTGCAACCTGAAGCACAGTTGAGAGAATAAAGGGCAAAATCTGTCACTATCTATACAATTCTAGATTAAAATGTAAGCAAGAAATGTAAAGCAAAGAAAATAGCAGTAAATAGCTGCGGTTTTCATTCAGGCAAATGCCTCTTAAATATGGCACCCACAGAGCCTTATTCCTCATGTTTGCATACCCACCTGCTCCTAGTCTGCCCATAAAATCTATTTCTCCTTCCCAGGGAGATCCATATATCCCCCCTTGAGCCCTCCTTACCTAGCCTCTCTGGGTCTGTGGATTGTAGCATGGTTATCCTTTACTTAAACAGCTAATACCCACTTATGAGTACATACCATGTTTGTCTTTCTGAGTCTGGGTTACCTCATTCAGGATGATTTTTTTTCTAGTTCCATCCATTTGCCTGCAAATTTCATGATGTCATTTCCAAAGTAATTGTACATGTTTGCACTCCCACTAGCAATAGATGAGTGTTCCCCTTGCTCCACATCCTCTCCAGCATGAACTGTCACTTGTGTTTTTGATCTTAGCCATTCTGATGGGTTTAAGATGGAATCTCAGAGTCATTTTGATTTGCATTTCCCTGATGGCTAAGGATGTCGAACATTTCTTTAAGTGTTTCTCAGCCATCTGAGATTCTGCTGTTTGGAATTCTCTCTTTAGAGCTGTACCCCATTTTAAAATTGGGTTATTTGGGTTTTTTGCTTGTTTATTTTTGTTTTTGTATTTTGATGTCTAGTTTCTTGAGTTCTGTATGTATTTTGAAATCAAGCCTCTGTCAGATGTAGGGTTGACAAAGATCTTTTCCCATTATGAAGTCTGCTATCTTGTCTTATTAATGGTATCCTTTGCCTTACAAAAGCTTTTTCGTTTCATGAGGTCCCATTTATTGTCAATCTTAGTATCCATGTTATTGGTGTTCTATTCAGGAAGTTGTCTCCTGTGCCAATGTGTTCAAAGTTATTTCTCACTTTCTCATCTATCCGGTTCAATGAATCTGGATTTATGTTGAGGTCTTTGATCTACTTGGACTTGAGATTTGTGCATGGGGATAGATATCACTCTATTTGCATTCTTCTACATGTTGACATCCAGTTAGACCAGCACCACTTGTTGAAGATGCTTTCTTTTCTTTCCATTGTATAATTTTGGCTTCTTTATCAAAAATCAGGTGTTCATAGGTGTGTAAATTTATGTCTGGGCTTTCAATTCAATTCCATTGATCCATCTGTCTGTTTTTATGCCAATACCATACAATTCTGTAGCAGAGCTTGCGATCCGGCATGGTGATACCTCAGAAGTTCCTTTATTGTACAGGATTGTTTTGGTATCCTGGGGTTTTTGTTTTTTCATATGAAGTTGAGTATTGTTCTTTCAAGGTCTGTAAAGAATTGTGTTGGGGCTTTAATGGGGATTGTGTTGAATCTGTAGATTACTTTTGGCAAAATGGCCATTTTTACTCTGTTAATTCTACTAATCCATGAGCATGGGTGATCTTTCCATCTTCTAATATCTTCTCCAATTTCTTTCTTCAAAGATTTGAAGTTCTTATCATACAGGTCTCTCACTTGCTTAGTTAGTTACATCAAGATATTTTGTATTATTTGTGGCTATTGTGAAGGGTATTGTTTCCCTGATTTCTTTCTCAGCTCATTTATTGCTTATACATAGGAAGGCTACTGACTTTTTGAGCTAATCTTATATTCAGTCACTTCATTAAAGGTGTTCTTTAATCCATGGTGATCTGATAGGATGATGGGGCTATTTCAAAATTTCTTGTATCTGTTTAGATTTGTTATGTGACTGTGTATGTGGTCAAATTTGGAGAACATTCCATGAGGTGCTGAGAAGAAAGTGTATTATTTTGTTTTTGAATGAAATGCTCTGTGGATATCTTAAGGTTCATTTGAGTCATAACATCTGTTTGTTCTAGTATTTCTCTGTTTAGTTTTTATGTGGATGATCTGTCCATTGGTGAGAGTGGTGTAGTGAAGTCTCCCACTATTAATGTGTGAAGTTCAATGTATGATTTAAGCTTACTTATGTTTCCTTTACAGACGTGTGTAGCCTTGTGTTTGGGGCAGAGATGTTGGAAATTGAGATGTCACCTTGGCAGATTTTTTTCCTTTGATGAGTATAAAGTGTCCTTCCCTTTCTCTTTTGATTAATTTTGGTTTGAAGTCTATTTTATTACATGGGATTGCTACAACTGTAAACGGAGACTGCATTTTCATTTCCTGGCCACCCAGACCCAAATAATCACAAAGAAACTATATTAATTACAACACTATTTGGCCGGGGTCTTAGGCCTCTTACTGGCTAGCTCTAACTATTAAATTAACCCATTTCTATTAGTCTGTGTATTGCCATGAGGCTGTGGCTTACTGGTGTAGCATGTTACTCCTTCTGCTACTACATGGCATCTCTTCAACTCCGCCTACTCCCTCTGTATCTTTGTTTGAACTTCCTGCCTAGCTTCACTCTACTATGCCATTGTCTGAAACAGCCTTATTCATCAACCAATAAAAGCAACACATATAGAAGGACATCCCACATCATACAACAGCTTGCTTCTTGGAGCTATTTGCTTAGAAAAATCTTTTTCAACCCTTTATTCTGAGGTAATGTCTATCTTTGATGTTGAGGTATATATCTTGTATGTAATAGATGGATCTTGTTTTCTAATTCATTCTGTTAGTCTGTGTCTTTTTACTAGGTAATTGAGTTCATTGATATTGAGAGATATCAATAACCAATGACTGTGAATTCCTGTTATTTTGTTGCAGTTGTTGATGGTGGTAGTGTGTGTGTGTGTGTGTGTGTGTGTGTGTGTGTGTGTGTGTGTGTGTGTGTGTGCGCGCTTTGAGTTATGCTGGTGTGAGATTACTTATTGTCTGTATTTTTGTGGGTGTAGTTAACCTCTTTAGATTGGAATTTTCCTTCTACTACCTTCTGTAGGGCTGGATTTGTAAATAGATATTGTTTAAATTTGACTTAATCATGGAATATCTTGTTTTCTCTATCTTTGGCGATTGAAAGTTTTGCTTGTTATAGTAGTCTGGGCTTACATCTGTGGTCTTTTAGGGTCTATAGCACATCTGTTCAGGCACTTCTGGCTTTTAGAGACTCCATTGAGAAGTTGGCTGTGATTCTATTAGGTCTGCCTTTATATGTTATTTGGTCTTTTTCTCTTGCAGCTTTTTAATATTATTTGTTCATTTTGTTTGTGTATTTGGTAATTTGATTATGTGACAAGGTGTCTTTCTTTACTGATCTAATCTATCTGGTGTTCTATAAGCTTCTTGTACTTTTATAGGCATGGCCTTCTTTAGGGCAGGAATATTTTCTTCTATGATTTTGTTAAAATATATTTTGGGTCTTTGAGCTAGAAATCTTCTATTGTTTAATAATAATAATTTTTTAATAGTTTTATAGTTTATAGTTTTTATAGTGTCCCAGATTTTCTGGATGGTTTGTGTCAGGAATTTTTTAGATTTAACATATACTTTGACATATCTCTTTTTTCTATCATGTCTTCAACATCTGAGATTCTCTCTTTCATCTCTTATATTCTGTTGGTGATGCTTGCATCTGTAGTTCCTATTTGCTTATCTAGATTTTCCACTTACAGAATTCCCTCAATTTGTGTTTTCCTTATTTCTTCTATTTCCATTTCATTGAATAGTTTATTCATTTCTGTCAACTATTTGTTTTTTCTCCTTTTCTGACATTCTGTAAGAAATATATTGATTTCCTCCAATTTTTAAATTGCCATTTTCTTAATTTCTTTAAGGGATTTATTCATTTTCTCTTTAAGGACCTCTATAATCACCATAAAGTTGTTTTTTTTTTAAATTTATTTTTCCATTCAAAAATTTCCATCTTCTCCCCTCTTACCATTCCCGTCCCGCTCCCCCACTCACTCTCCTCCCTCCCCCTCCAGTCCTAAGAGAGGGCAGGGTACCCTGCCCTGTGGGAAGTCCAAGGCCCTCCCCCCTCCATCCAGGTCTAGGAAGGTGTGCATCCAAACAGACTAGGGTCCCAAAAAGCCAGTACATGTAGTAGAAACAAGTCCCAGTGCCATTATCAATGGCTTCTCAGTCAGCCCCCATTGGCAGCCACATTCAGAGAGTCCAGTTTGATCACATGCTCGTTCAGTCCCAGTCCAGCTGGATTTGGTGAGCTCCCATTAGATCAGGCACACTATCACAGTGGGTGGACCAACCCCTCGCGGTCCTGACAACCTTGCTCATCTTCTCCCTCCTTCTACTCTTCAACTGGACCTTGGGAGCTCAGTCCAGTGCTCTGATGTGGGTCTCTGTCTTCATCCCTCACTGGACGAAGGTTCTATGGTGATATTCGAGATATTCATCAGTGTGACTATGGGACAAGGCCAGTTCAGACACCCTCTCCTCTGCTGCCCAAGGACTTAGCTGAGGACGTCCCTGTGGACACCTGGGATCCCCTCTAGAGCCAAGTCTCTTGCCAACCCTAAAATGGCTCCCTTAATTAAGATATCTTCTTCCCTGCTTCTATATCCGCCCTTCCTCCATCTCAACCCTCCCACAACCCCAAGTTCTCCCCCTCTCCCCTTCCCCCTGCCCTGCCCCCACCCCCATCTCCATGGTCCCAACTTTTGCCCGGTGATCTTGTCTGCTTCCAATTTCTAGGAGGATCTATATATGTTTTTCTTTGGGTTCACCTTACTATTTGGCTTCTCTAGGCTTGCAAACTATAGACTCAATGTCCTTTATTTATGGCTAGTGGGCACTAATGAGTCAGTACATAGCATATTCATCTTTTTGGATCTGGGTTATCTCACTTAGGATAGTGTTTTCTATTTCCATCCATTTGCATGCAAAATTCAAGATGTCATTGTTTTTTACCACTGAGTAGCACTCTAATGTGTATATGTTCCACACTTTCTTTATCCATTCTTCTATTGATGGGCATCTAGGCTGTTTCCAGGTTCTGGCTATTACAAATAATGCTGCTATGAACATAGTTGAACAAATGCTTTTGTAGTATGATTGGGCATCTCTTGGGTATATTCCCAAGAGTGGTATTGCTGGATTCTGAGGTAGGTTGACTCCCAATTTCCTGAGAAACCACCACACTGATTTCCAAAGTGGTTGCACAATTTTGCATTCCCACCAGCAATGGATGAGTGTTCCCCTTACTCCACATCCTCTCCAGCATAGGTTATCATTGGTGTTTTTGATTTTAGCCATTCTGACAGGTGTAAGATGGTATCTCAAAGTTGTTTTGATTTGCATTTCCCTGATC
>PVIU01009773.1:0-74114 GCA_004026605.1 Ondatra zibethicus | reverse complement strand
CATTGGCTTATTGCCTGTTTAATGCATGGGGTGTTTGGCAATGTAAAGGAGGGGCAATGAGAATCAAACGTGAACCGGCAATAGAAAAACAAATAAAAAGGAAAATGGGAGGTGAATATAACCCAGAGTGTGACACGTCAAGGAACATTAGCATCTGTAAGATATAAGCCATGTAAGCATGGATAAGATGTACTTTTTTATGTTTTTTTTCCTTTTTTGAAATTAAAATATAAATATTCTTTCCCTTTACTATCCGAAGCCACACCACACACCCTTCCCCCTTTTTAAAAACGTAGCATCTGGTTTCTTTAATTACTTTATTCACACAATTAAGAATATATGCATTTTTTTTGAAAAACAAAATCCTCTGTATTTAGGTAGTTTTGCATCTGCTGAGGCAACAGAGATGCAAAGGTATATACTGACACATAATTTTAGTGCCATCATGGTGGTAAGATGAAGAGACTTGAAAGCATATAATGGATAAGGATCCATGCCATAAACTTCAGAGAGACAGCACTGGCCTCTCTAGTACAGCTGATAAGATCATGCATGGATAGACTAATATAAACGGGGGAGGGGAGAGAGGGAACGTGAATTAATTCCCCAAAGATAAAGCTGAACATCTTTTGTAGCACTCAAAAAAAAGAGAGAGAGAGAGATCATTAGATTTGATTGTGTGTTTAGACACATCTTAGGCCAAGATAGAGTATTCTCCAAGGGTAGCAAGCAATTCTTCTCTAGGCTCAGATCTTAGCATGTATGGGCTGAAAAGTTGTCACTAGTATGCATAATCGGACTCTAAAGTTATAGAAGCAAAAGAAAATGGCTATTTGTAATTTTGCATGCAACCTTGACTGTTTTAGTGCCCACTTTGTAATAGATTTGTTTGTGTGTCATAAGATTAATGATAAAAGCAGTTATGTCTTTAATATTTGTGGCTCGGCATAACAGGGAGCAATACGTGAGTACTAAGTGATCTTACTTACTCTCCAGGGGTTAGGGCCTACTTGGAGACTCATATGGATCTGATGACATGTGGCATAAAGAATTAGCAATGAGGGGCATTTAGGTTGTTTTCAGGTTCTGGCTATGACAAACAATGCTTCTATGAACATAGTTGAGCACATGTCCTAGTGGTACTATTGAGCATTCTTTGGGAGTATATTCTGGCCATTCTTACAGGTGTAGGATGGAATCAGAGCTGTTTTGATTTGCATTTCTCTGATGGCTAAGGATACTGAGCATTTCCTTAAATGTCTTTCAGCCATTTCAGATTCCTCTGTTGAGAGTTCTCTGTTTAGGTCTGTGGATAAGGACAATGTGTTATATTTACACAATGGAGTACTACACAGCAGAAAAAATAACATCTTGAATATTTCAGGCAAATGGAGCTAGAAAACATCATATTGAGTGAGGTAACCCAGACCCAGAAAGACAAATATCATATGGACTCACTCATAAGTGGCTTTTAGACATAAAGCAAAGAAAACCAACCTATATTTCACAATCTCAGGGAACCTAGAAAACAATGAGGACCCTAAGACAGACATACATGGATCTAATCTACATGGGAAGTAGAAAAAGACAAGATCTCCTTAGTAAATTGGGAGCATGGGGACCATGAGAGAGGGTTGAAGGGGAGGGGAGGAGAAGGGAAGGGAGCAGAGAAAAATGTATAGTTCAATAAAATCAATAAAAAAAAAGAGTTAGCAATGAGATGAGGATAGTAACACTATAAGAACCTTGTCTTTACCATCTCTGGGCAGAGGAATTAGGAGTGAAGATTTAGATTTGGGTTCAGTTAAGTTTCAGTCTAGACTATTTATCTTGATGGCTGTTGTTTGTTCATTTGTTTCAAAACAAATTGCTTAACTTTACTACACCTTGGCTTCCTTAATGTTAAGATTAGACTAATCATTGTACAATTTTCATATATGTTTAAAGTAGGAATTATGAGAGAGAGCATGGGCAATTGTTTATCATTGTGTCTACCATACGTAAATGTTGTCCACAGAAGCTTAAGTGAGAGTGAGTTAACTATAGTTCATAAGTACTAGTGTATAGTAAAAGAAATTATTCATAAACAGTGTTAACCACAGATATTAAAAATAATTATGCTCCCAGCAAGGCAATGCTTGAATCTGTCTGTACATTGCAACAATAGTAAGTAACCTACTGCTCCATTCATATTATAAAATTTGCTGAATTCTTTCTGTATTTGCATTCCAAACAACACAAGTAGAATTTGTGACTAAATTTTACCTTTGTGGAAATTCTATTCATATATATATATAAATATATATCAAAAATACATATATGAATATAATGTGTATGAATATATGAATAGATGAACATATCAATACATTCATATATATATATGATATATGTCCCCACAATTTAAATTATCTAACATTTAATAAATGTGCTTCTATTGCAGAAAAAAGTGAGAAGTTATTTTGGTAGTAGATTTGATTTTTTGGTTCTTATCCTTGGTAAATATTTTCAAAACTGAAATATCTTCAAACTTTTTAAATTCTTTTCCATGGTACTTCTCTAGTTGGTTCCTTGCTTGGATGGTAAATTGAAGAATAAAATTTAAAGCTCTTTATTCCCTGTGAGAAGCCTAGGAAATCTCACTCAATTGTTTCTGCAATCTAAATAATAAGTACATATATTTGTTGAGAGAACTCAAGGAAGGTTCCAGAATCCAAACTAACTATTCTTTATATACATATGGTCTCAGGGAATTCTACTGAATCATAGAAATATGATTTTTCTAATGTCTTAAATGTTGATTACTCCAGCAGAAGAGGGAGACTGGGATTTATTTTTAATGTACCTAATTTCCTACAGTTAACCACAACATGCATGATTTTCTAAGAAACAGGCTGCTATAATAAAACTGATTTTATTCCACTTTACACCAAGTGGATACTGGCACCCACATTACAGACCTGAATCCAACACAGGGCTAAAGAATTTAAGCTCATGCTACAGCTCTACAGCTCATTCAGTGAAAGCTGGAAGATATTACATTTTAAGGTTTGACTCTTTAAAAAACTATTGTGTTAGAAGGGACATTTCAGAAGTAATATCTGATGGCATTGCTCTCCCACAGCTATATATAAATAATAGGCAGATATTAAGACTGAATTTGTAAATTTTATTCATTATGGTGTACTGTTTGAATCTCTGCAAAATAAAAATATAGAATTCAAAATACATTGTGCACCATTCACGAAAGCATAACTCTGTTACTACAGACGGAGTCATGTACAAAGCACAAGAGATTCATTTGAGTATGCTTCTAATAAAATTACAAATGGTTATACTATTAACTTTAAAGTGTAGATTAAGATGGCTAGATGACCCCTCACTTGTAAATTAATATCAACTAAAAAATAATCATGATGAGACAACTAAGCCAACGTCTGTGTTGCTGAAGAAGGGTTCGCCTTAGTGACGGATCATCACTACAACCTCTTACACTATTGGGTGATGTTTACCATATGTCCCAAGATTGATAGTGGGATTTAATGAGTTCTTACAAGCAATTAAATAATCAAGAGTTCCTGCTGTTACATGGCATAGCGTGATACAACAGTGACAAATGAGAGAATATCTACAACCTAATCAAAAGGACATATTTCCTTGGGAACAAAATAATATTATCCTCCGGTGCAATCACAGTACCAAAGAACATAGGAAGGACACCAACAGAATGAGATAAATCATGTCCTCTTTTCATTACTCTGACTGAACAGTTTCCATTTATTGAGCCGTATTAAATCAGAAGGAAAATTGGGCTTGTTAAATATGTTTAACATATCATATGCTGGTGGTTGGTTATTTATGTATGCACATACACCACACACACACACAGAGACACACACACACTCACACCCCTTTAATTTTTTAAAAGAAACTTGTTAAAAATCATTAGCAATAATATATATTATTATCTAGCTTCTTAAGGAAAACATATCAAGAATAAAGACTAACAGGCTTTCCAAAAAAGTACAAGGCTGCTGAAAATAGTTTTCCTTGAGACTTCAGAGCAAAATGTTATGCCAATGGCCTCCCTTGGTGTCCAACCCAGGCAAATGTAACATAATTTTGTTTTTGTCAGTTCATCTATGGGTGTAAAGTTACAATAACATAACACATTACCTCTGAGGTTTCTCCACATTAGTATTATTTCTCCACAGTAATTTCCTATAAATGTCAAGTGAAAACTCTCGAACGTGTATAGGATTTCATGGTACAACTTTGCTTGTCTTTCATATTATTAGGAAATGACTCTGCGTTCTATTAAATTCTGATGAACTTTGAATTTCATTCATGGTATCCCAGGAGGTCTATATCTCTGCTTCCCATATTTGCTTTCCTAGAAGCAGGTAAGGAGGTAATAATGAGAATAATAACAAATGTTTATTACAAACTCTGTGCTGGTCTGGTCTAGTTGCTTGTTTGATCTAACAAACCCTGTCATGTGTGCTCTTCTTGCCCTTTGGTGAGCTGAGACTTAGCTTGTATGAAGGAATAAGTAAAGTCTTTAACCTAGTAGGCGACCACTTTGGGTTGGGGCTACTGCACTTTCACTGTAGCTCTGTGATCAAGTCAACTATTCTAAAATTTGCCATATTATTTCACTTACCAGCTCTTCAATTATGGAGAACTTGCTTAGACTTCATAAGCTTTAATTTCTTCAAGTGAAAAAGAGAGAAGATAATAAATCTATTAGAGATACAAAATTACATAGCTAGTACATTCATTTGTTTTTTCAAATATTTATTAGGCATATATTATAATAAGCTGTGATATATGTACAAGGCAGTTGTGGCCCTTAAAGAATGTACATCTTAAGCAAAGAAAATGTAAAAATAAATAATATGTTAGAGGTTATCTATTTCTATTCATTGATGGAAGTAGGTCCAGTGAAATGTAAGCAATCAAAATAAAACAAGAACACTAGAAAAATCTAGTTGGGTATAAGGCTTTTAAGATAATACTCTCTAGAAAAGCAGGACAAAACAAAAAGATTCAGAAATTAGAAAAAGAAAATAAAAGCATCATTCCCAATACATGATGATGGGATAGAGATTAAAAGAAGACTGATCTAAAGAAATACTCTTCAGTGGAGGGAGGTAATTTAATCAGCCTTGAAACGTTGATTCCCTAGAAAGTTTCCAGGTACACATAGACAGCATTTAGTCCAGTCTATGAGTTTATAGTGTAAGGAGAGTCTCTGGAGGAGTTGAGAGTGTGAATGTTTGATAACAGTTGAACAAACGCTGAGAAGAGATCACCAAGAGAGAGTAGACCTGAACTTAGAAGATGGGAAGGTTGAAAGAATTCACCCTAGGGTGTAAGTGCTCTGTAATGGGAAAAGCTGCACAGAGCAGGTAGGAGTCACAGGAAGTCATGGACTCTGGTTGCTTCAAGGTCAAGACCACCGTACATTTTGAAGAGAAAATATTCAAAATTATTCAATACTAGCATAAGACAGCAGGCAGGCAAGGATGGAAATGTCCTACAGTCACATCAGTTTCTTTTTGTTCCAACAGGGTCTTGGCTACTTGATCAATACATGCTCTAATTATTAGAAACTATTTATTTTTACCCAGTGCTTATGTAGTGTAGAACTTAAAAATCCAACACTGAATAGTGGATCATTTTTTAGCCAGCCCAGAAAGAAAGCTAGTTAGGATATTGTTTTCCCCTTCTGTGTTTTGATAGACTTTTCTCAGAGGCAATAATTTATAGAATCTCTCAGTAGATGGTGGCAAGAGATTAATGAGAGCTGTTTTACATGTCATGGTCTGTTTGATTGGCAGGACAGTAACAGGCCACATCCTTCATGAAACATTCATTGAACTTGAACAGCCTTATGTACGTACCATGCTTGGATTTCTGAGGGCCTATTTTCATATCAATTAAGCAAAATCAAAATTTTAGAACGATTTGACACAATACTCACAGTATATTCATACAAACATCCTAATTATAACCTATTTGTGTCCAAAAGACAACTAGGCAAATTCAAATTCTCATAACTATTTCCTGGCAGAATGTAGGGTAATGAGTTCATTGACTGAATGCTTGTTAAGGAAAAAGCAGTATAATTTCTATGAGGGAAAAATATACCTAAGTAATTGGAAAGTGTACTTCAGAACGCATAAAGAATAAAGTCTAGACATTTTCTCTGAGTTTGAAAAAGCTTCATACAAGGTCATATATTAGAAGTTATTGATTATATTGAGTCAATATGGAATAGAGGGAAATGCTAGGTTATAGATAGAAAACAATTATGAAAACTATCAGATCTCCTCTACATATATGTGAGATGGTTAGCTTGATACACTTCTGTTTTCTAGCTATAATTAATGACTATCTAAGATATGTATTAATAATTGCTAATACAAATTTATGTTTTAAAATCATGTAAACAATGGAATAGTCCGTCTTTGTCCCAGTTTGTTTTTCCCGTAGAATCACATTTTACCCCCAAATCCATCTATTTAAAATGTAAGTTTAAAAAAAAAGATTGATTTAGTCTCTGCCTTGAACTTATAGCAATATCCTCATAACTAAGTCTTCTAGGGTACTTCAGAAGACAGTGCTCTATAACTCTTGGGAAGACTGTAAGACAGAATCTGATGCATCTTTCAATTCCAGAAAAAGAATTCTTTGTTTGGGTAATTCTAATGAAATTGTTAAAACTAGAGTTTTAATAATATGCAAACGTCATAGCTTTCATATTCATGTAGTTCAAGCACTACTAGAAAGGAGAG
This sequence comes from Ondatra zibethicus, assembly GCA_004026605.1. Lineage (NCBI taxonomy): Eukaryota > Metazoa > Chordata > Mammalia > Rodentia > Cricetidae > Ondatra > Ondatra zibethicus. Next base: position 67,317 of record PVIU01009773.1, on the reverse strand, counting down.
CAAGTACTTGCAGTGTAATCTCATATGTGTTAGAGCAAATCACAAATACAAACCATGCCTATGAAATGCAGTACTCTACATGTAGTTTTTAAACCGCATGACATTGTTTCATATGATTCATCATTATGCCTCACTCAACATCTTAGAATATCAGACACACTGTGATAATAATTAACTGTTCTAAGGAATTGTGGACATCTTTCTGAGGTGTTGTCTTAACATTCTAGAGTATAAAAATACTTCCAGTGGATAAACTACCTTGTCTTAGGTACCTAAAACAAGATAAAGGCTACATACACAACCTTCCAAGTGTTCAATGATGCAACACAGAAACCTAGAAAGTAACCAAAACATTTAAGAATCTGAAACCAGAGTTATGGAAAAGATTTAATGAAACATTAAATTGTATAATGCTCCAAAAATATTTTAAATGTACACTTGGAGGAAATAGTTCATGTATAATAAGGGCTGCCCAAGGAGCCTAACAGCTGGTACTAAAATACTGTTCTTTATGTAAAATAAATGAAAGTTTAAAAATATGAAAACTTCAGTAGCATTAAAATCTTTGAGTTTCTCAGAATCAATAAGTTCACAAAAATCACACACCTCATTAAATTCTACACAGATTGCAAAGCTAGCTATAATGTAGAAACAGGCAGACAGTCTGTCTCAATATTATTACAGGAAGGGTTGGTTAAATTAATAGCTTTGCATTGATTAAAAAATCTTGCATTTTACATGTTCCTAAGTTGGTTCACATCATTAACTTTCAATACCAGAACAAGTCTCTGGATAAATGTGGCTGTATTTAAGTACTAAAATACAAAGCTAGGCAAAACACGGCATTTGCAACATCCTTTCTTTGCTTCTTAACATAAATGGCTGCCAATCTAAAAAAAAAAAAGGATGTTTGTTTCCACATTCTATTAGTGATTTTTTTAATGTTTAAAATGTCCTACTGCTAAGAATCTTAATTACTCTGTAACGATAACTAAGCATAAGATATTATTATTCCATCATCATTTCCCTGGACGAGTTATCATTTTGTCCAGGTAATACAGTATCTGGCATTGGATGTGACAATGCCACTGGGATCTGGCCCATGTGTAATCACTGTCCATTAGGAAATGCTCTTTTACCAGATGACCAGTCAAATGCATTTTTCACATATTCAGTTAGCTCATTTCCACTTTCACTCAGTTAAGAAAACAAAATGGTTATATGATTTACCTAGATATATTTCATTATGAATGTAGATTGTTATGAAATTTGAACACTGCCTTTTGTTCAGTATAAACTCTGTTTTGGAAACTTTTATTAATTGAGTTTTCCTGTTCTTTTAAAGAATGGTAGAATATTTACCTGTCATTGTTAGGGCTACTAAAACTCATGTATTTATTATGTAAAACCAAATTCATTTAAATATTCAAAGATTTCTTCAGCTAGAGTTGATGAAATAATACTGTTGGTTATTTGATTTTTAGCCACATTGGACTCCTTGTTTGGTCCCTTTTATCGATCTCCTTAAATATGTGACCAGGTCAAATTCCCTCTGAGGGCTCAAAAGCAACATTAAATAACATTTTAATTTGGTTCTTATATGTATTTAACATCTATTTTATATAAATTAAAATCATACACTCAACTTATTATGTATTATTTATATCATGTAATGATTTGTCCATATTATATGTGTCTATATACACATTTAAACCCTCAATAAGGGTAGCTGAAAACAGTCTGTGGAGAGGAGATATATCTCAAGTAACACAAAATCTATTCTTTGGTGAATAATAACACTTGCTTTTGAAAGACAAAAATGAAATGTCTATACAGAAGGTATGAAATAATTAACTCCTTTTATCTACTACAAATGGAGGTAACTACGTGTCTTCATAGTAGTATACTCTATCCTAAGTGTGATTCCTGCATTATTCACTGCCCCGCTCAGGGAATATTGCAGAGGCTGAAGCAGAAGGAATGTAAAACCTGGAGATAAGGAGATATTCAGAAAAAGACACATTTTCTGGATTCTACATAATCATGCCATTCATGAATTCAGTGGCGATATAGCTACTATACAAGACCTGCAAAATACTAGGCCAATCAACATCTCATCATGGGAGAGGCAAAAAGAAAAGCAATTCAATTTTGCATGATATTTTAAGATTACCTAACAATATTCAGTACTGCAACACAATAGTAGTTGAGGTTCATGATAGTATTATTCATAACTGACAGGCATATATTAGACCATCAACAATTATAACATCATCATATGTAATGATCATGTCTTCTAGGTTATACATATCTCTGTGCATACTGGAGATTTCCACTGTGACAAAAATTAATAGCATAATTAATACTCTATGATCTAAGAGGTCAACATGATTATTATATTGTAGACAGAGACCGCACTTTTGTTTTTCGGTCACCCAGACCTGAACAATCACACAAAACTATATTAATTATTAAAATGTTATGCCAACAGCTCAGGCATATTCCTAGGTAGTAGTTCTTATATCTTAAATTAACCCATTTTATTATTTTATATTTTACCACAAGGCTCATGATTTGTTACCTCACATCTTGTTTTTGGGTGGCCACATGGCATCTCTTTGATTCTGCCTACTCTCTCTATATTTCTGTTCAGTGTTTTAGGAGGAGGGCCCGCTTGTTTGTCCCGGCTGCCCGGCTTGCTTATCCCCGAAATAACCTCACAGAAACTGTATTAATTAAATTACTGCTTGGCCCATTAGCTCTAGCCTTTTACTAACTCTCATATCTTGATTTAACCCATTTCTATTAATCTGTGTATCACCACGAGGTCATAGCCTACCAGCAAAGGTCCAGTATGTCTCTCTCTGGTGGTGGATCCATGGTGTCTCCTGACTCTGCTTTCTTCCTCCCAGAATTCATTTCTGTCATCTCTGCCTACCTAAGTTCTTCTTTATTCATTAACGAATGAAAGCAACACAAAGAGAGAAGGACCTCTTACACCAGTTCAGATTTCCCCTATTGGCCAAAACAGCTTTATTTAGCAATCAATAAAAGCAGCACATATACAGAAGGATGTCCCAAAATTACTATATCACAAAATTAGTCTATTTCTTTAACTTCACTTAGTCATTTCCAAACTATATATTTAAGTATATAGTTGCAGTTGTAGAAGTTACTTTATGAAGAAGTTACGTTTTTGTAGAAATTCAAAATATTCTGTAAATTTGACATTCTGCACATTTAAAGCATTTAAAGTAAAGGCTCCAATCAGTGGGGAGATTTTCTTTATGCCTGTTTTAAACAGATGAAAACAGATCAAAAGTGTCAAGGCACAATTTAGGAAGGATTTATTACTTTCGTTTCTTCTTATATCACCACCGCAATTCCTGAAAATATCTACCAAAACATCTAGTAGGCTATTGAAAGGAAAAAAATTAATACAACCTAATGTCTTTGTGATTCAGTTTTCCTCCTTCTCATAATGTCGCACACAGTTATATAGAAATCTTCTCCTGAAGCTAGAAAACTTATAAGGATAATTTATGATAACATTTATCTCATTATTTGCAAAACACTTCTATTTCTTTGTAGTTAAAATTTCCCTTTGTGCTTGAGCGTTTAACTTAATTTGCAAATCTATACTATTTTGCTAGTAATAATTTCTTTAATTAGCCATTAAAACTGAGTAAAAATAACAATGGCTGAAAACAATACCTTTTAAAGATTTTTCTGCATGTCTTTCATAGAGTGTGCTGTGACTCATTAGAGGTACAGCACAGATGCCACTTTGGTGTAGTACTTACATTGCAATAATAAAAAAACAACTGTCATATATTTGACTGCTAGGTCTGTCAATCTCCAGTTAAACACTTCTATGGCATGGGTATTAACCCCCAAAAATGCCTTACATGATATTAGGAAACTCAATATATTTGTGGAGGGGCAAAAGCCATTTGCAACTAGTAGCAATTAGCATTAGAATTGGAGCATGCTAACTTTTCAAGTTAAGTACTTTTAACCACTGTATGATGTAACTAATGCTTTTAAAGGATGCTATAATCAAACTCAAATCTCTGCACAAAAGGAAGTAAAAAGAAAAGAGTTAAGACTGGTGGAAAATATTTGCAAACCATACAGCTGGCAGGGAGTTAATATTTGAAACCTGTAAGAAAGTCAAGTGGATAGAGTGAGAAAAGATATCCCAATTTTATCTTATAGAGTGGTTTCTAATTTCACATTTTTATACATTTTTTTAACATTTTAGATGAGATACAGTTTTTACTCAAAAATACTTTACCCTTTACTTTATATAAGGTAAGTAAAGTGTAAAGAGCAAAGATATATACATGTGTGTATTAGGAAACTCAATATGTACATATACGTGTGTGTATATATGTCTGTCCATGTGTATGATTTACCTGTACACTCATCTGCAGATATGTACAAGCGTGTATGTATGGGCAGAAGGCAAATATTGACAATGTGTAACCTGTTCTGTCTTTCTCCAATATATTTTTGAGACATGGTATCTTCACGGAAACCCAAGTTCACTTATCACCTAGATTATCTAGCTACCAGAGCATGGACTCACTTGGCCAAATTATCTAACTAGCAAGTTCTAGAGATATACCTGTCACTGCCATCACTGCTCATTACTGGAGTTTTATATGGGTGCTGGGGTTCTGAACTTGGGCCCTCATGCTTACATAGCAAGCACTATCGAGAGCCTTAAAGGTTTTTGCCTTTATGACTCCCTTTCGGGGTTCAATAAAGATGCCATGAATAGCTAAAGTGGGGCTCAAAATTTGAGGGTCAGAAATCTGAGGGGTAAAGAAGTCTACTCACAACAGGTTCTGCCTGTCTATGTTTCTTTATTCTTTTCTCAATCCTTATTCTTCCTCATTCTCTCTTGTTCTACATTGTTTTCAGTTCCTAGTTCTGCATCGTTCTTTCTTGTCCTCCTCGTTACAAATGTTCCCAGACATATATACCCTTAAAACCAGCAATTCTCCAGCCCTAGCAGATTCCAGGGCTGGAATTCTTTTGCCCCATTGAAATCAGATAAGAGTTTTCATGTACACACACAGATCCATGGGAGTGGCCAGTACATGTCCAGTGAACTCCTTAATGGAGAACGTTAGTTAAGAAAGGAACTAAATCACCAGGGAATTCTAGACAGGAAGGGTAGTGTGCTATGCTACTTTTTTAGGTGGTTAGAAAGATTTATTTTCACTAATTAGAGATGTGGGCCTTCTACCCAGACTACAAGTAGCTACTTGCTTCTACTAGGGGAGAGAGCCTGTGTGATTCACCATGAACTGTGTCCTTCCTACAGCGTCTCAGTGAAGGAAAAGTAGAGACCTGAACTTCCACTCACCTGAGGCAGTAAATCATCTGATTTCCTATTGTTCTTTAGTGTGCCATCCTGCTTGAACAAGAGGAACAGAATCTACAAACATAATCCCCAAAGTGTCTTCATAAAAGTCACTCATCATACTAAATTCCAGATAAATCACTGCTTAAATAAGAAATGACAATATATAGTACCACAAGATAACGAGGCTCTAAAATTATAATTGTCTGTCAAAAACTCTGAGTAAGTATCATAAATATGCTAGAGTGGTCAGGAAGGGAGTGAGTTGAAAGCAGGACTATAATCTTAGTTCACAGGCTGTGTCAGAAAGATCACAAGTTCAATGCCTGTCTAGTCTACTTAGTGAGTTCAAATCCAGCCTGAATCACTTAGTATGCCACTGTCTCAGAAATTAAAAGTTCTCAAAGGCTGAGGACATAGCTTACTTTTGTATCTGGTGTATATGAGGTTGTAAGAGATTGTTTTTTCATTTCCTGGCTTCCCGGACCTGAAATAATCACACAGAAACTATATTAATTACAACACTGCTGGGCTCAGGATTACTATTAATTAACTCTTACATCTTCAATTAACCCATTTCTATTATTCTGTGTATTGCCAGAAGGCTGTGGCTTACCGGGTAGAGTTCTGGTATCTGTCTCCTTTGGCAGCTATGTGGCCTCTGCCTGACTCCACCTACTCTCTCTCTCACTATGCCTCTTCCAGCCTGGCTATATTTTGCCCTGCTATAGGACAAAGCAGCTTCTTTATTTGCCAATGATGGTAAAACATATTCATAGTATAGAGGGGAATCCCACATCATCATGATACTCTCTGAGGTTCGATAACCAGTCCTACAGGAAAAAAGCCATAGTATACAACCAAATACTTTTAAATATCCTTTAAGTTATTGTAAAATGTTAGGGTGTCTCAGCCAAGAAACCTAAGATAGAAGAAGGATTAAAAGGAAATTATGAAACAGATAAAAGCTAAAATGGAAAGACAAAAGGAAAGACTAGGCTCTTTCAGTGGGAAGATGAGGATTAATCCAGCTGAGCAATAAAGGTCAAACAGGGAACAATGACACTCATTTTCCATCTCTGCTTGAAGTTCTTCCTCTATTGAGCTAGTCTTTGATACTAAGTGTTGGAGAGTAGATCCCTAGGGACTGGAGAGGTGGCTCAGAGGTTAAGAACACTGGCAGTTCTTCCAGAGGTCCTGAGTTCAATTCCCAGCAACCACATGGTGGCTCCTAACCATCTGTATGAGGTTTGGTGCCCTCTTCTGGTATAGAGGTGTACATGCAGGAGGAATATTGTATACATAATAAGTAAATCTTTAAAAAAAATAAAAAAGAGGAGATCCCTGAGGAAGAGTTCCTCTGTGAGATCCTCTGTGAGCAAAGTCATAGGCTCTTGCCTAAGTTACCAGTATCAGAAATTGAAAACTGAAATGAGAAAGTGTTACACCAGAGAGAACACTGTCTTGGGTCCATAATATTTCTAGTTAGTCATACACATCAGACCTTAGTGAATTATATCATGTAACAAAGACCCTTCTCTTTCAGGCTGAGTTGTCTTAAGGAAGGTTTGAGTTTCTTACAAATTCAGGCTAATAAATCCATGTATCCATTCATGAGATTTCTCCAGACATCCAGTTTTCTCTGATTCCCAACAACAATTTGAGTGAAGTTACTTGGTGCCTCTGAAATAACATCATCCTTATAGTTTGTCCATTTTCTAGTAATTATGAAGGGGAAAAAGTTAACCATAAACACTTAACCGACAGCATTGTAATATGAAAAAACTAAATAAAATAGAGGGGGATATTTATTATTTCTCCCAGTGATGAGAATTAATCATGAGCAACCTGTGTTGGCTGAAGATTTGCTATTTGTTTTCTAAAGGAAACTGGAGTTCACTAATATACACAGTAAGAAAAAGAATAATATTCACACTACTGTTAAACACTTCACAAGCTATTATACTTAAGTGATTTTTGTGAAATATCATAGTTAGCCCTGAGAGAACTCATAGATTACCCAAATATTTGTTCATCTGAGGATGAGGAAAGTTCAATTTAGGGAAGTTAAATAGTTTGCCAGACACTGTATGTGGTGAGGCCTTGAGTCAGGACAAAAACTCAGGTCAGCTTCTTTCCCAAATGGTTCTCTTTGTCCCTTCCTTCCTTCCGTCCTCCCTCCCTCCCCTTCCTTTAATCCCTCCCCTTTCTCCTTTTTGTTTGTCTTAGCAACTGATCCTAAGACTTTACATGTTAGGTGAATACTGTACAGCTAAGCTGTGTTTCCAGCCTAGGATCTGTACTTTTAGAAATAGCTTACTCTTTGTTGAGAAAATATTCCCACTAAAATTTGGGTATCATTGCTGTGATTAGACAAGGAACTGTAGAATAGGAAGAAAACACTACCTCAGATGACCTAGGCAAAATGACCACCACCTTACTGAAATTCAGCTAAATCAGTGCCCCAACAGTGATGTGTTTATTAATACATTCAGAATTCCACCTTTGGTTGTTTTTTCTACCATTGATTCTGCTTATATGCCTATTATACAGCATAAAACAAAGCTGTCTGTTTACAACAGAGATACTGCTTCAAATGCAAGGGATCCTAGAAACACAAATACATTCAATCAAATGGGCCCCTTTTATTTTTTTAGAAAAAAAGGAATGATAGGAGGGCTGTTTTCCAAATCCAGAATATGATGGACAATGAGGAGCAAAGAGTGAAGGGTGGGAGGTGGGCAGAGAAGGAGACAGAAGGAAGGCAGAAAAAGGGGGAGGCTGTATTCCGCAGTGGTGGAAATACAGTTTAAAAACAAGAGGCCAGGTGTTCCCAGGATAAACTAAATGTGCTTTGCAATTGAGCTCAGAGCCAGCCCAGAAAAGAACAAGTCCATTATGAGACTCAGCTACAAAGGGGTAGTCAGTAAGAACTACATGAACGGCATGTGTGTTTTTGAAGTTGCTATTACAAAGACCTTGGGAACAGAGGTCTAGTCCCTGGATAGTTATTCCAACATGAACAACAAAAGAACACTATGTAGGCTTTAGCATGCAGACACTTGTGATTTACTTCAAAAAAAAAAAGCCTGCCAGAGAAAATTGTGATGTTCTCTGTCTGGCTTTGCAGTTATCCCAGGCAGCAGGCCAAAGATAAAGACCACTTAACCATTATTTGGAAATGAAATGGCTACTTTAAAGGATATAGTTGTATGTTAAAGAGACACTAAGCCATTTTGAGTCAACTAAGTTAGGTCTAGGGCAAGAATAAATGAATACAAATGAGAAATGATATTCGTCTTAGATGCGAACTTTTATGGGTCCTGTGAAAGGCCACTAAGGAGGTAGTGAGCTGTCAAATCCCTGTTATAAATGTATATCTGAATAGTATTTAAGTTGCCTGACATTCGTATACATCAAGTGAAAAGTAGCATCCTAGGATTGAAAAACAGTGTATGAATTCACATTTCCAAAGGAGAATGAAAAAAAATTATATAAGGAAATCAAAACAGCAATCATGTTCAAAATAGAGTTTTCAAACTTGTAGTGATGAAAGATGTGAATGTAGAACAATTAATGACATTTCCCATACAAATTCAAGAATCAGAAGAAAAAAACTAAAAGAAAGCAACAAAACCAGAATTTCTTGCTATATTTTCTTATAATGTGAAAAAATATTATGAGGATTTTTATTAAATACATGCCTATTAATTTCAAGTTCTTGAGTCATATATTTATAGTTTGAAAAGCACCATCAGGTTAGATAGAGATCAAAGTTAGAGAATGGATGGAGAGACAGACAGACAAACAGATAGATACATAGATAGACAAATAGCTAGATATTTGATAGGATTTAGAGAGATAATTGACTGTGATTATGTTGGCTAAGAAACCTACTACAAGCCACCTGAAAGGTGAAAGGTGGAGAAGCCAATACCTTCACATCATGCTGTCCAAGTTTCAAGGCCTTAGAACCATAGAATCTGATGGCATAACATATTAATCATTCCTGAGAAACAGTATTTGCTGGGGTGCATCTTGAAGTTTAAAACTGAAGAAACTGGAATTCTCATGGCTAAACGGAAGTGAACAGTGGTTAGAAAGGGTGGGAAGAAGGGAGGAAAAGATGGCAAGGAAAAGAATAAATATAAATTTGTCTTTCTTTGCCTTTTGCTCTATCTAGATTGACAGCTGATTGAATAGCTCTTGCTCAATTTAGGTGAGAAAAATCTTGTTTATTCAGTCCATTGACTAAAAAACAAATATCTTTTAGAACCACCCTAGGAGAAACACCTAGAAATTATGCTTTAGAAGCTATATGGATTCCTCTAATACAGTCATGCTGAAATCTACATACAGGCACTACAAGCCCACTCTATCAGTTTGACACTGTGTGAATTTCCTCACACCTTAGTGAATATTTAAGTAAAGACAATAAGCTCACAATTGTGCCTAACATGATATGACTCTGCTCTTTAGAACAAAAATGGCATTAATCTCTCTGAAAGAAAAGGAGGTGAAGACCTTAGCAAATTTTATATTTGTGTGAGAACCTACAACTAAATCACTATGTTGTAAAGTTAATAATATGTAAGTACTGATAGAAATTCAATAGAGATTGCATATGTATATGCCAAAATAAGCTAGAAACAAAGATAGATATTCATTTAATATATGATAACATGATTATGTTTAGTAAAATATATGTTATGCACACAGCAGTTGAAGTGCTCATGTTGGCAAATGTCAGTAAACAACTGTTGGTGCTCTTTATAGTAGCCCTTTCCTATTCTGGATTCTATATTCCCTTTACCTTTAGGCAACACCTCAGATAGCTATGACTCCTTACTTGATAGGGTGACACAACCCGTCATTTTTAAAGTCTGGCCATTTGGAGTCCTGTCTGGAGCTGAGTTGCTGAAGCTTCACATTGGCCATAATCACAGGGCAGAGCGATGCTGAGAACTGAAATCAGAGCTCTCTTATGTTTCGTAAACACTCTTTCTTACATTACTGAGTAGCGGTCTAGTTTCCTCTCAGTAGTCAGGGCCTGTTCAACACTGCACCTCCCTTCTTAGGTGTTGGTGGTACAGACATGTTAGGAGGATGAAGTGTCTGAGGGAAAGTCTTTCATTACCGAGATTTCTGTTGGAATTAATTGACCCTCTAAGATCTTATATCTAGCCATGCAACAACTCATTTAAGAAATGATAAGATTTGGTAGTAGGGAACTAGGGACAATGGGAAGTGGTATAGTTCTCATTTGCAACCTCAGTTCCCCAATTCATAAACCACACGGTGAAAGAGACAGAACCAGGTATTGGATTCCTAAGTGTACAAAGACTTCTGCAGAAACTGACTCCATTTATTCAAGAGCCTGACCTTGAACTCCTATCATAACTTCAACATCAAAAGGCCATTCTCTTTCTGTTAATTCAGTGCCTCCACATGATGACCAGTCTAGTGTGAATAGTGAATATTGCTGGCTAGTTTTTACATCAGCTTGACACAGCTAGAGTTATTTGAGAGGAAGGAACCTCAATTGAAAAAAAAATGTCTCCGTAAGATTGGACCGTAGGCAGGCAAACCTGTAAAACATTTTCTTAATTAGTGATTATAGGAGGTTTCAGTCCATTGTGGTCACCATCGGACTGGTGGCTCCGAGTTCTATGAAAAATCAAGCAGAGCCATGAGAAGGATAACCAACAGATCTCCATGGCTTCTGTATCAACTCTTGCCACCAGACTCCTGTCTTGAGTTCCTGCCCTGATCGCCTTCAATGATGATCTCCCATGATGTCTCACCTAATGGCTAGTCTCACTGAGGTTTAGCTGCCAGGTGAACTCTGGAGGAGGTAGTTCCTTCTCACTTCTCTACATTCTCTTTCTTTATATGATAAACCAGAACACAGAAATTCCTCCTTGGGTTTTTTAATCACCACACCTAACTAGTATTTTACATAACATAAATTTTAATGTATATTTTTATAGCAGAGCATTCCATTTTTATTGATAGCCATAAAGATCTATTCCCCCATTATTTTCAACCTCTTAGTAACATGTCATTATTTCTTTACTTGTTCATTCAGTACTTATAAACCACGTGCCCTTAGTTTGAAAACATGCTAAAATAAAAAATAAATAAATGTACTATCTTCCTTGTGATAATTGCATGTCACATTTAATAGTATCAAGTATCTAAATAAAAACAAGTACAACAGAGAAAGGAACAAGCCTTATGGAAGATCCTAGAGATTCACGTACTCTTACAAAATGAAGCATTCTGAAAGAATTGGTTCCAAACTAAAATCAGAATATGAAACTTTAGGTGTCAGTTAGTTCAAGAAGATGAAGAGAGCCAAGTATAGAGGTCTTTAATACCAGCCATCAGGAGACAGAAGCAGGTAGATATCCCTGAGACTCTGTCTCCAAAAAAGAAGATAAAGAAAATAAAAATGATTTAAAAAGTAAAAGATATAAAAAAGAATAATAAATAGAAAGTTGTTTTGTGGCATATGTCCAAATGAAAAATTCTAAACACAAGGAAAAATGTTTAAAGGATAATTTTTGCCATGTGATATGTATGTGCTCCCTTAGCAATAGATAATTTAGACACTGTATTTGAAATGTATATGATTAAATCTACACAGAAAATTTGTGTGTACAAGAGATACACAATTCATATGAATTTTTTTAAAAGGCAATGGCAACTCTATTACACCTAGGCAAATATTTATTCATATGTAGAAAGAACTCTGAAGCAAAATTAATGCAAATTATCCATTTTCATGGACAATTTCAGCCATATGGAAAAATAAACAATGTAACCCTGGCAGAGCCCTTCCTGTGTTTGCTGAAGAGGAAGAGGGCAGCACCATATGCTTTTGTGTACATTTACCCCAGGAGGGCAGTGCCATATGTTCACACGTATGTCACCCTTCGTGGCCTTCCATACATGGCAGTGTCCCATGGGATCTGCTGAATGGGGAAGAGAAAGCAGGTGTGGTAGGAATGTGAGGATGTGGTGTGGTTACCCCGCTGACAGATTTTGTTAGCCCATCGCTTCTGTTGGCAAGTGCCCAGATCAGCTGCTTCACCCTGGGCAGAGGTCTCTGTCATGCCACAGTGTGCCCGGTGAACATGACGGAGGGAGACGTTCTGGTGATGTGACCTTTGGGAGTGGACATTTCCTCTTGAGTCACAGATGAAGCAAAGGTGGAATTTCCACATAAGATATCACTGATTTGTAGACTCACTTTTCCTTCACCTCTATGTACTGGTAAAATATGGAAGTATATATCCTATATAGTTATAATATTAGTTATGTATTATAGAGATGTGAAATGAAGTCATTCATATTACAAGAAATAAAACAAATTCAGAGAATGCTATCAAATTCAGTTTATTATAATTTGTGATTATCAACATTGCTTGAGGTCAATGAATGATTTAAGACTTCTTGAGTTCATATCAAGGCTATTCGTATGTGATAATTTGGCCAATAATTCTATTAATCATCCAAGAAATGGTAAAAATAAGAAAAGCATCTCTCAAACTCATGCATATATACATACACAGATGATTTGTGATTCACAACTTGCAGAAATGTAACATGTGTTTATTTGTCTAGAAAGCAGGCATTGGGCATAGTTGAGGCCTACTCTACAGACCATCTCAAAACGCTTTGTTTCCCCAGCACAATCTTCTCTACAAAGTCTTAGAAAAATGAAAATTATTTGTATATAGTTTTATTGGTTCATACTGCCTATGTTTTAAGAACCAATATCTATACAGAGGGAAATTTTTTAAAGTCTATGAATCTATTTTCTATTTCAATTAATGAAATAGTTAATGTCAAATTTTCAGTGCTTTCCTTCGTATTTCAGCGCCTATCACTAATATGGGAAAAAATCAGGAGTAAAGTTAAGAGCTGTGGTCTGCAGATACAACTCCGTGCTTTAGAACACTCTCAACATCTAGATGGTTGCTCACAACAGTCTCTAGTTCTAGGGGGTCCAACCCCTTTTGGCCTCCATAGGAAGCAGGCATTTACATGGTGGTGCATATACATGCATGCAAATACTGACACATCAAATAAAAGTAAGCAAACCTTTTTAAAGTTAGCAGCTGTACCCCAACAGTTAAAGTTATGTTTGTATCACCTGTGAAAAGTTCGAGCCTCTTACTGATCCTTACTTCTCTTCAATATTTTAAGAAAAATAATTTGAAATATATTTTTAAGTAGAGACTGACTAGTAGAGAACATGGAGACACTGTGTTATGGTTTACCAGATAATTAGAGACTGTTTTCTTATTTTACAGATGTAAAAGCAACTGGAAAGTTTGGTGACTCGTCTATTTAGCTAGTTGGTAGGCAGCAAATGTCAAGATCTTACCAAAGTCTATTTTACGTTTGAACTGAAATTTACATGTGCGGTGTTGTGTGTCGGTGATATGGAATACAGGAAAGCACTGACTCCAAGCAGCCCTAATGGACCATCAAGGACATCTCTTCCAGAAACCAAAGTGATAATCAGCTGCTGAAGGCAGGGGAAGAAAGTGAGTCACAGTATGGCTGCCAGAAAGAAGAGAGCCCTGGGAACCTAACCCTTTCTCTGACATGCCCTTAGCGATCGATCTGTTTCATGTTCACGTCAAGGATTTGGTGCTTCTGTTGTAGAATCCCTGCCATCTTGATCTGGATCATCAGTACCTCAGTCGTTATCTCGCGATCTGCTCTGTAGAACTGTGCTAATACAAAGAAGGTCCTGCACCGCAGGCAGTTTGAGCTATTTGTCTTAACATTCATCATTCAGTCCAGTTGTCAAAGGTTCTGTAGCTCAGGGTAACTGTAGGACCTGAAGAGTTAGAAGAAATCAGAAGGAAGGAAATAAAACAAGATGGTAGCCAAAGCCAGACCTTAGACGGGCCACCCGCCGGGACTCTCCTTCGTCAGGCTCAGACATTGTTCGCTCAGGCAGACAAATAGATGTTCTAAGACCTGCTTCAGAAGCTCTGTCACCATGGCGCAGTCACCTAACAATTCACGTGTATGTCATTTTCCTCCTTTTCTTTTTACTGCTGATGCTCTTCCTTTCTAATAACCTATAATTGTTTATGAAATAATATTCTTACAAAAATGCCTTTGTCTCAGGTTATGCGGTCTTAAAGGTTTTAGGATTATTTATTATACCACACCTTCTTCTCAATGTTATTTGAATATTTGTACATCAAATTAACTATTCATACTTTAATCTTTAAGTCAATACCTGAGCCAATGAATAACTACTTTTTTTTTAAAAAGCTAGCAACCCCCTTCCTCTCATTCCTTTTTCTCTTATCTTACTAAATTTTCAGTAAAAAGTTGTATCTTTTTACTGCTTGAAAGGTTTTCTGAGTTCTCACAGAATATTTCTGTATTTCCTTTTTATCAAATCTTGAACTCATAAGATGATAAATTAATTCAATGTCCTATATGGAGTGAATTACAGATAACACTTAAAGTGTGGGCTTTGTAAGATTTCCTCTTGGAAACAGAATCCAGGCCACCTCTACGTTATTTTTAAAATGGCACATTTTAGCTATTTTTAAAAACTCTCAATATTATTAAAAAATCAGACAATTTTAGTTATTTTTAATACTGCAAAAGATTTTAAAGATTGATAATGAGACCTAAATAAATAAATGATCATTAATCTCTTTTCTTGCAAAATTCTACAAAGTAATAGAAAATATCAATGTATATTGAAATACTTTTAACATCACATGTTATCAACATATTTTAATTTGTCAAATATAATATTCATAAGCCTCAAATTTTGTAAGACATGGTCATTGTCATGAGACAGTGTTTTGGTCAACTGACATATATTAGTGCTCTTATATTTTACATGGTGTTGGTATAGCTGTTTTCCATTGCCTAAGACTGCTATAATAATTGATCAACAACAAACTCATGTACCATGAATTTCTCTGAAAATATCCCTAACTATAAGTGTTGAATAATTAGATAGTATGTTTTTTTCCTGAATGACTGAAATTTTCTTTTTTAATTTTTTTTATTTTACATACCAACCACAGTTTCCCTTCCCTCCTCTTCTCCCATTACCTTCCCCCACCTCCTTTCTACCCCACCTCCATCCACTCCACAAAAAGGTTAAGGTCTCCCATGGAGAGTCAACAAAACCTGCAATGTCAAGTTGAGGCAGAACCAGCTCCTTCTTATAGCATCTAGGCTGAGCGAGGCATCCCACCATAGAGAATGGGTCCCAAAGAGCCAGTTCAAGCCAGGAGGTGGTGGTGCAGGTCTTTAATCCCAGCACTTGGGAGGCAGAGGCAGGCAGATTTCTGTGAGTTTGAGGCCAGCCTGGTCTATAAGAGCTAGTTCCAGGACATGCTCTAAAGCTAGAGAGAAACCCTGTCTCAAAACAACAACAACAACAACAACAAACCCCCAAAAAACAAAAACAAAAACAAAAAACCATGAACAAAACAAAAAGCCAGTTCATGTGCCAGGGACAGATCCTGATAAACAGACTAAGCTACACAACTGTCACTCACATGCAGAGGGCCTAGGTCAGTTCCATGCAAGCTCCCTAGCTGACATTCTAGAGTCCTTGAGCTCCTGCCAGCTCTCACTAGCTCCGATCAGCTGTTTCTGTGGGTTTTCCCATCATGATCTTGATGCTTCTTGCTCATATCATCCCTCCTCTCTCCCTTCGAATGGACTCCCAAAGCTCAGCCCAGTGCTTGTCTGTGGATCTTGGTATCTGCATCCATCAGTTACTGGATGAAGGTTCTATGAAGACAATGAAGTCAGTTTCTTCATGACATGCCCAGTTACATACTATACCAATTTTAAAAAAATACAAAAAAAAAATCTGGGAGAAGAAAACAGCAAGACAAGATGAGAAAAGCAAGAGTCTCTGAACACAATCAGAGTGATGAGACAGCCGTGGGAAAGTTCACAGCAATCCGCATAAATAAACTCAGACAGGCAATGAAATGCCACATTTCTTCCTGCTTCAAGTCAAGTCACAAGCAAGGCATTAGCTTTGCCGTAGGCAAGAGCATAGCACCATGGAAGAACCTTTGCTACTACACAGTTTGTCAGTACAGCATCCTGACTCATCTGGAAATTACATTGCCAGAGTAAGGAGGAAGGGACCTGAGACAAATGTCCCCACAGCATTCAGGTCTTGAGCCTGATACGTACACCAGCACTGTGACAGTCCCCACATCTACAAATAAGCATGTGACAGCCACGCTTCTCTGCTCTTTTCTGGAAATAAAACAAAAGTAAGATTTGAAGTTGAATTTTCTTTAGAGTTTCAGGAGAAATACTTTAGAGGTGTTTAGAAAGTTATTCAAAAGAAGAAAAAGATCCAAAGTAACTTTAACTCATCAGATTCGAACTTAAGGTAATTTGCTATGGCAAATATATTTATGCAAACTTAAAACAAATGGAGAATGTCAGAACATCCTGTATTTCCACTCCTCTAATACTGACCCCAAAAAAGAAAAGGAAATATTAAAAGGAGTTATTTCATCCTACCTATTCTCTTCTTCTTTCACTCCCTGCTACAAATAAATAACTGTTTTCTTTCTTGAGACAAAGTAAATTAACTAATACACAAAAATGAAGGAGCAATGCAGCCCTTGGACTTCCACCACCCAGTCTGTGAGTGATTCATCTTCCAGAATATTTATTGTACATATACAGATGTCGCCATATCAAATTTTAAGTAGACTATTTCCTAAGATCTTATGTGTAATGAGATTAACTTTAGTACTATTTTAATTCAATTTATTTATTTATACTCTCCATTATCATACTGTTTAAGATAGCTTTATGCATTTTAATATGATCTTTTTTTAAAAGCCTAGACATATTATTTATTTCTTATTTAAGCAATTTTATAGGCATCACTCCTTTTGACGGTATGTAAACCAATACAATCACTAGATTAAAATACTGATTTGAATGTCTAATATAATCTTATCTGTGCTTTATGAATCTGTATACAATAAGTGCTTTCAAAGAATAAATGGCTATTACAGATAGGAAGGAAGTCAAGTTATTACTGTTTGTAGATGTTGTTCCATATGAAATCCAAAGGCTCTATCAGTAGTTTATTAGAACACAAGACTTACACAATCAACATGCCCAAACTGATATATTATTTATATTCCAATAATAACATTTCTGAGAAAAAAATCATGGAAGTAATCGTACTCATGATATCTATAAAATAATCAACTACACAGGAAAACCTTTTAAAAAGTGAAAAACTAATACAGCAAAGATTACTAATCACTGACAAAATGAAATTGAAAAAAAGTACACAAATATTGAAGGCTAGTTCATGTTTATGATTGAAAGAATTATTATTGGTAAGGTGATCATATAATCCAAAGTGATTCACAGGTTTAAATGAAATCCCTCCAAGATACCGATGAAATTTTTCACAGAATAAGAAAGTTCTTAAAATGTATATGGAAGAATAAAACATCATATAGTCAAAGCAATCTGGAATAAAAAGGATGAAACTGAAGACATCCCAACACAATTTCAAAACAATGTATGGAGCCACAGTAGCAAACACAATGTTAAATAATATAAAACATTTGCAACCAAAAATAGATACCCATAACTGATAAATCTAATTAAGAGCACAGAAAGAAATCTATATCTCTGTAGACAACTGACAATTATTCTGGCTACATGTATTGAAGAAAGGACAGCATCTGCTACAAAGGACACTAGGGGAACTACATAACTGCATGCAGAGTGCTGAAACCTGGCCTCTGTCCTTTGTTGTATATAAAATAAAAATCATAATAATTCAATCAGGTAATGAAGAGCTATTGATGGAAACGTCAGTCACCAGGTTTCCCATGTCCCAATAGATGATCCTACACCTGCACACATATTGACAGAACTAAGTTAATGGATTATCAAAAACAAAAGACAACAAAGGACTTGAGGTTGTGAGGGGTTCATGTTGGTAAGGAGGCTAGGCAAGATGGAGGGTAAAGGGGTATAGGTATGACAATATTTGATTCTGACTCTGAGATATATAGGTATGGATCCACAGGAAATTAAATCAACACATCAGAGGCACTTACATGTCTAAGTTTATTGTTTTCCAAAAGGCTTATTTCAGACCAACTAGAAATGTATTTTCGCTGCCCTAATTCTTTTCAACACTTAACATTGTTAGCTGGCTTTTTGTCTCAATTCCCTGTCCAAGAGTTTGCCTCCTAACTGTGTTTTGGGTTGGGTAACCAGTCTTCAAACTTGGAATATAGCCAAATGTAGTAAAAGGAGTAGGGCTGTGTTTTGGCGCACGGCTCCCGGCGCCAGGCCCCTTGTTTTATTTTGTTTGGTTTTGGTGTCTGAAATAATTACACAAAAACTGTATTTATTAAAATATTGTCAGGTCCATTATTTTTAGTTTCTTATTAACTAACTCTTACATATTATTTTAACCCATTTTTATTAATGTGTATTGTCATTTGAGTTGTGGCTTACCGACACAAATCTAATTAGTGTTCATTTTGGGACAGAGAAATATGGCATCTCTTACATTGTCTTTTTTTTTTTCAGTCTTTTGTTTTGTCTACTCCACCCACCTAAGGGCTACCTTATTAAAAGGCCAAGACACTCTCTTTATTTAACCAATAAAAACAATACACAAATACAAAAGACCCTCCTACATCATATTCCTAGTTGTAATATGTAAATATATATATGTATACTATATACATTAAAGGAGTAATTTATACATATAAACATGTGTGTATGTATATACAAATATATGTATATATATATTCTTTTGAACATGTTATTTACATTATTGGGGGAATTTATACTTTTAAAGATCTTTCAAGAGTTTTATGGAATTACTAAGGTGTGGTCTTATTTTACATAGAATGAACATCTAGGTTGTTTTCATATCCTAGCTGTTGTGAATAAATGGGCAATGGACATAGCTGAGCAACTCTCTCTGACACAGGACATAATATAATAGTGTGGGACATCCTTCTGTATATGTGTTGCTTTTATTGGTTAATGAATAAAGAAGCTGTCTTGGCCTCTGAGAGTGCAGAGTAGAGCTAGGTGGGGAAAACTAAGCTGAATGCTGGGAGAAAGAAGGCAGAGTCAAAAGTAGCCATGTAGCCTCTGTCAGTGAGAGATGCTCTGGGACTTTAGCTGGTAAGCCACAGCCATGTAGCGATACAAATTAATAGAAATGGGTTAATTTAAGATATAAGAGTAAACCAGAAATACGCTTAAGTTATTGGCCAAGCAGTGATTTAATTAATATACTTTCTGTGTGATTATTTTGTGGTCTGGGCAGTCAATAACACACAAGTGGCCTCTACTTACAAGTAATGTCTCATAGATATGCCAGGGATATTGAACCCTTTAAATCTCAACAACATGGTTGCCTAAATAATAAAAAAAATTTCGATATGTTGATGTGGATGGGAGAAATTGAACAAGGCCCTGCCCATTGGTGAAAAGTTAAAGTTACATGCAATCATTGACTTCAAAGAAAGGAGACTCCATCTTCTCTAAGGACAAATCCTGTAATAGCTTGTTCAATATTAAGTAGACAGCCCTAAGTACATGTACATATAGCAATAGTCAGGTGTGTGTGTGTGTGTGTGTGTGTGTGTGTGTGTGTGTGTAAAACAATAACTATAGAGGACAGGCCATGAGTGGAAATGGAAGGACACATGGAAGGAGCTGAATAGGGAAGTGACACTAATATAGTTCACATGTATGAAACACTGACATTCTCAGAAAATGAAAAGAAAAATGGAGAAATACAGAGAGTCATTAGGAACAGCTAGGCAAGATAAATAAACTTTTTTTCATTACACTCTAGAGTGATATTAGTCAACAACAATAATGTATCTTACCTAACTGCAACATTGCTCCTCAACCATCAAAACCACTATGATGCTCTCAATCATTTTAAACTCTGCTTTTATTTGATATCTTCTTCTTTTTTAATTTAATTTAAGGTAGTTTTCATTTTACATACTAACCGCAGTTCCCTCTCCTTCCCCTGCCTCCTCACATCCCCAATATCACTCCCCCCCATCCACTCATTAGAGCAGGTAGGGCCTCCCTTGGGAACTCAACAAAGTCAGGCATACCAATTGAAGTAGGATGAGGCCCCTAACCACCACATCATGAAGGCAGAGCATGATATTAAGAATTTTCTTTTTAAATTTCTCTCTCTCTCTCTCTCTCTCTCTCTCTCTCTCTCAGATCCTGAGTGGCATAAAACTCACTATGTAGATCAAGCTAGTTTCAAACTCACAGAGATTCACCTGTCTCTGCTTCCTGAGTGCTGGAATTAAAGTTAAGAACCAACACAACCAACTGGTAAATTAATTTTTAAGGATTTGAGGTTCTGGAAATGACCTGCTAACAATCTAAAGATGTTTTAGTGATAAAAAATGTTGAGGATATTGGGTGAGCTTTTCTGTGTGTGGTTTCCTGACACAACATACAAAAAGAGATGAGTAAGCTTAGGTGGATTTGAATTGCCCCTGTTCCATCCACAAATACCAAAAACAACTCTTCCCAAGTGCTTTCGTTCAAATTGTCATCAAAACTACAAGACTCTTTTGTTTTAAATATTTCAGTAGCCCATCAGTAAAATGAGCCATGGCTGTCAATCTGTCCAAGCAATTTTCAGCATCATTGCCAAAAATTTGAAATAATGTACATTAAGGGACTGTGTCATATTTTATAGTCTCCATCCTTAGAATGATCAAGCCCATGGAACATCATGAAGTAGCATTACCAGCTGACCTTGTTTCCATACGCAGAGGGTTGACTGGCCTCTTGATGCTCAGAATAAAGCCAGCTACCAAGAGGTAAGAACGGATTCCAGCCTCAGGCTTTCTGGAGGTGAGGCACAGTCCTTCCATTATTACTTGAGGCACTTGGGGATTTGGGGGGCCCTCATTTACTCAGTATTTTCTTTGGGGTTTACAAAGCTTCATTACATTTCACAATTTAACCCATGAAAGGTATTTCATATACCAAATGCTATATGACTGAACATTCAATGTTACTTTTCTCTACATTGCTAATATTTCTTTTATCTTTAAGTTCTACAGAGTAGCTGCAAAATCTATAGCTAATTTGATCCCGAAATTACTATGTGATGCCCTGGAGCTGGGGTTGCCACAGCTGTGAGGGCTACCAGATATGTATGCTTTGAACAAAATTTGGGTCCTCTGAAGAGGAAAATGAGTTCTTGGTCATGGAGCAATCTCCCTGGGCCCTCCTGTAGACATTTCTGATTTTAGATAAATTATTTATGAAGTTACAACAATAATCCTGAATGACCTGTTTTAAAATCCTGTTAATCAGCTACATTTGAATATCAGTATTCTTCAGGCTTTTTGAAAAGTTCTCTACTATTTTGGTTACTTATCAATAAGAAACAAATCATGAGAATCAGTGTCTCAAAATACCACTACTCTCTATAGTGTTCCTGTAACTAACAGTCACATTGTCTCCACACGCTCTCATAAAGAGCCTGTTCCTTTTGGGCTCACTGGTATTTGATAGAGTCTGTGGTGGTTTTGCTCATCTTGAGTGCTCCACAAGGGAAGTCTGGCATTCTTTGAGCTTGCTGAGTTTTCTTTTTCCTCCTTCTCTCTGTTCATTCTTCTTATCATATGGATCTTTTCCATGTGACTTTGCAGTCTTGAGCATGTTTTCTCTGTCTTATTTACTAAATAAGTCACATGATCAGCACACATTCAAGAGAAGGGGAATACACCCTTGCATATGGTCAGAGCAGTAAAATGATACTGCAAATGAACCTGGCTGGTGTTAGTTTAGTGATTTTAAATAATCTGCCTTCTCTATTCAGTAACTTGCTCCCTTCTCTCTAGCAAACTACATACTGTCTCCAGCTCATTTTCTCCACCCTTCTTATTCAACTTCAACATTAACCTTCATACTGAACATCTGGTTTCTGGTTTAGGTCTGGGTGGGAAGAGAAGCCTCATCTCTGTGGATCCTTGATCTATGGACTTGTAAAACCCAAAGGCATGTTGTCTGACTGTCACCCTCAAAATCAGTGAGCAGCATAAAGAACATAGCCTCGGGGATACCTCATCGCAAGGAAGGAACCAAAGATAAGCATTATTGTTTAATTCAGATCTAGTTGGAGCTCCAGGCAAACCTGTGTGTTCTTATGGTTTTCAGCTGCTAAAACTTCAGAAGCCTCTTCTAGCCATAGGGCCCAGTACTTGCCAATATTACCAACTAGAGAGTTCTTTCTTAAATCAGAATGAATGTTTTCTATTTTACTAGTCTACTGTTGCCTTTACTTGAAGATCAAAATTGACAGTCCTATCTATGTGGAACTCAGAATCCAGGGATATAACTTTGTGGCAGAGCACTATCT
Source organism: Ondatra zibethicus (assembly GCA_004026605.1). NCBI lineage: Eukaryota > Metazoa > Chordata > Mammalia > Rodentia > Cricetidae > Ondatra > Ondatra zibethicus. Next base: position 44,494 of record PVIU01009773.1, on the reverse strand, counting down.
TATAATACAAAAAGGCCATGGGTTGGATTTCCAGCATCACACACACACACACACACACACACACACACACACACACACGAGAGGGGGAGGAGTGATTGTTCTTCATATTTCCATTACAGACCTTATCATATTGAATAAATTTGCAATTATCATTAATGTTGAATTTATTTACTTAAATACCACATGCCTCTCTCCACTGTAACATTTTATAAGAATGAAAAATCCTTTTTATCTGATTCACTATTTAATTTCTCAATCTTAACACATAATTCAATACATGCTTGCTAAATGAATAAAAAGTTCTCAAAACCATCCTGCAAAGAGATGTTTCTCTGATCTATAGATAAAGAGAGAGTGAGGCCTGAGTAAGTCACTTGCCAAAGGGCATACATATTTAGTAAAGCGAAGCCCCCGACATCAGTGGGCTAGTTGTGTTCCTCACACATCTTTGTAAATGGCAAAGGAGAATGTGCCCTTCAAAAGCTGGTGTTTCTGGGGCCTTTCTTCTTGCATCACTGCCCCATGTCATGTAACTTCAGGTCATATTATATCACAGAGCTCAAGAAGAATGCTAATGACTTTCACCTTGCTTTATTCCTGTTTGTAACTTCTGCAAATGCTGTGTATTACTTAATAAATGGGCAAGCAGGAACTGGCAGATGAACCCACTGCAAAATGAGGAAAAACACATGTCCTGTGCCTGTCTCTCAGTGGCTACTCACCTGAAGGCAAATTCCCCAGGCAGAGAATTGAGGTCTTACTGTAGAAACAAGGATGCTGGTGAACTAACGACAGCACTTCCTTCTCTGATTTAAGCTTTTCTATCATAAGACTGTACTTACAGTAGAATATTCTCGGACTCCATACAGGCTTCAGAAAAGGAAATCAAACTGTGTTCAGCAAACTATGCTTAGCTTCATCTTGCTCCACTCCTCATCTTACTTACTCCTTTTTCTTCTTGGGTATTTTTGCTGTGGTTGTTTTCCAGAAGAATAAGTAGGAAAGTGTTCTCTCCAGAAATCTGTTGAATTACATAATAAAGTTATGTAATTAGCAGTGGCTATCATATGAATAGTTCTTTTTTATTAACATCCCTAAAAGCATCAAACATATGATGTGAGAAATAACAGAACATTTTTCTACTCAATATAAACACAGGAAGCAATTCTACTGTCTTGTCCCTGGTAGGATGCTAGGAGCACCCATTCACAGGACCGTCCATGCAAACTATGCTTTGAAAGGAAGGAAGTTTTCCTATCTCCAAAATGGTCAGGGATGGTGAGTGACTATAGCTATAGTGCCCATAGACATGGCACAATCAGCTGCTCCAAGATATTTTTTTAAAGAAAAACTAGAAACATATTTCTCTGACTTGATTTGAAGTATTGTGATTAGCTGGAATGATTTGTGTGCACTATAAGTGACCACACTTAGGAAAGATCTACCTTCCTAACTATCAGAGTATCTGTATAACACTGGGAAACTCAGGTAAAGTTCTTTGAGAAACTCAAGTTAATTTTTGATCCTAACTTTCCTCATCTGAAAATACATATTTTCTGTAAACATATGTAATTATTGAATAGAATTTTTGAATAATTAATAAGGCTCTCAGTGAGTAATGCTTATCAGTTAATGAAAAATGGTAAACATTGTTATTATAGAGAACTTCCATTTCAGTTTTTTTAAAAAAATTGAGGTTTATTTTATATATAAAATTCACCCATTTTAAGTTATTCAAGGACTTTTAAAACTTTACCAAGTGAGTGTAAATAAACTTCACTTTCCATTTCATTTAATTTTATCTGAAAGTTATTAACTGATATTAAAATATGTAGACTAGAAAAGGTAGGACAGACAATGCTAACTGAAATGTCGTTGTGTGTTTAGGTATGTGTGCATCTACTCACAAGGTAGATACCTAAGACATACCTATTATCCGGCACATAGAAATTCCTCCATCTCAGAAATGGCAAATTATTACTTTAATGACTTAGTGATCAGTCTTCCTCCCATGAAACTGTGAGTACAGTGTGCCCTGGTTTATTTTGTCAGCTGACTGCAGTGGGTGGTGAGGTGTACACAGTGCAGGCAACAACCATGCATTTCTTTCCTTGACAAACCATTGCTTTTCTCACAGCTTCCACTGTCTTCATCACAAGGAGCCTGAAGATGCTGGTTACCTTCCCTACTTCTTTCTCCCCATGCACTTAAAAACCAGCATTTAGCAGTGTAATTAATGTTGAGTGGGACACCACAAAGATATGTTAGGGAGCCTAGAGATATACACGTTAACCTTGGCACAGTCTAACATGAGTGGTAGTAGTTAATTATAAATAATTACATAGTAATGTTATTTATGGCATTATTACATGCTGTATGGTCTTTGGGAAATTAGGTAATTCCAGCCATGAAAGAGTCAGTCCATTTAGTACCTAAAATTTGCAAAACCTTCCTTAAAATATAATTTTACTCATTTTCCAAGCCCTATAGTTCTTAGTCATTTTATATGATTGCATTTTATGCTATAATTATGGAAATATTAGGTATGACATTTGAAAAGAAAATAGTTTCTTGTTTCTAGTAAGTTATAACAAATAAAACTTCTGAGAGATGTAAACGTGAGAGTATATGCAAGCAGAGATGTCCTCCACACGCTTCTCCTCCACAGGAATTTGTTACAATGCAGTTCAACACCAGTTTGAAGCCTTCTTTGAGTTTTCTTTTAGTCTGCTTTAAGTTTTTCTGCTGCTGGGGTCCAAGTCATTAGTTGTAACTGAGGTCATCTCACTCCAGCAAGAATTCCAATTATGACTTCCAGTATGTTAAGCAAATACTAATTACACATTAAGGGCCAAATTCTGACCTTGAATTTAAACAAAGAATTTACAATGACTTCAATTAAATCCAAACATCTAACAAATTTAATACAAAAGTCTTTAATATTGAGGATAACACACACACACACACACACACACACACACACACACACACACACACACACACACACACACACACAAATGATATAACTACCCAGGGAAATATTGCGTTCAGTTAAATGTGATCTGATCTGGACTCTCTCTTCAGAAAGCACTCTATAAGCATTATTATCATTGAATCTCTCTAGACTGCTTGTAAAGGCGTGTAGGACTTCCATATAGACAACAAAACATTATGTGTCTAAGTTTTTGTTTTCATAATAAGTCCACTTTTTCATGTCTCGAGATTCCTTTAGAGGAAGAAAGAAATTCCCTAAGAAGAAAAGAAAGAAAAATCTTATTAAGTGAAATTATATCCTTACATTTTGACAAAGTGAACAAGATTCATTGCAAAGCCTACTGAGCATATATTCGGGGGAAGGTGGCAACATCAATCTGTCACCTATAGCAAATATTTTTTTTTATTCTTCATTATCTTACATTTAATACATCTTGGCTTCCTAATACTATGTCTCATGCCTCTTCTTTAGAACAAGTCCCCTTCTTTTCTCATGGCCTTGTGTGGATGACCCACTATATTTAATTGGATAAGGTTGGTAGCATGGACAGGAATGGGCATTAGGTACTTGAGACAGGGCAGTTTACCAGCAACAACATCCCTGAGAAATAAGACCTTTCACCCTAGAAACCATTAGCTGTCTATAGTCAGCATGGAAGGCTAAGTCTCTATGTGGGCTCCATCCCCACATGATAGATTGGGTTCGGTCTTGCATCCACAACTGCTATGAGTTCATGGGTACAGCAGCCATGTCATGGCCAGACCACAGCATTTCACAGCATTCCCCTCCATCCTCTGGCTGACCCATTCTCCAAGGCCCCAGTTTTGCAATATTTCCTGAGTCTTACTAGGGGGAATCAGATGATGTGTTTAGGACTGAACAGTTCTCTATCACTTATTCTCCACATCTGAACCAGTTATGAGTCCCTTCATCAACTGCCACTCACTGTAACAAGAAGACACATTAATATCAGAGTATTAATAATATCCTTATGTAGCAAATTAATATAATAAAACATTTGTTTTAACGCACATAAATTTAATAAAGAAAGGGAGAGTCTCTTGTTTCACCATAAAATATATTCAGTATGGGAATGAGAGCCAGAGTAAATATTTTTACACACAAACGCACAAACACAAAAAAATGGAATATAGTTCTGAGAGTAATATTATTTGTGCTAGATAGGAAGTAGAAACAATCTAAACACACCACTTTTGAAGCATGCAATAAAAGTCATATATTATGTAATCATAAGAAGGAATGAATTAATAGTCTAACTAATTATGAAAAGGTGAGAGAAACTAGTCACAAAAAACCCACATAACTTATATCATTATTATGAAATAGATTTCTGAAGAAAGAAATACCAAAAGAAAGTAGGTTGGTATCTTTGGGGCTATTAGATTGATTGGGCAAAGGAGATAAACCCTAACTGGCATATGGCTTCTTTTTAATATCACAAAAATAAAAGTCATAACTGAACATTGGAAACTAATAAGTCATATACTATAAGTGGATGAATTGAATATTATATGAATCATATCTCAATAAAGTTAACAGAGCATAAAAAGTATTAAAAAGAGAAAATTAAATAACAGCAGCAAACTCCAAGTCTAATTTGTCCAAGTGTCATGATAGATTATGTGAATAGTGTGTTTGACAGTGCACTTAGCTGTGGTTCTTGATCTTGTTTGGCAGAAGTCTAATACTGTGATTTATTACTTTTGCTACTGAGCTTCCACTTTATACTGTTCTATTTTCAGACTATAGCCCATTGAAAAAAAATGATTTAAGATGTTGAATTACATAAATGCCCTAAAATACTTTTTATACATAAATATTATTTGTCAACTGTTCTACATTTTTGTAATAAATTATCAGAATCTGATAGTCTAATCACCATACCATGCTATTTAAAGCTTGAGACCCAGCAGGATTTTTTAAAAATTTAGTATAATTTTAAATGTTACAAAAATAGTTCTCTTCCAGCTCCCGTGCTGTGTCTTAGATTGTTGCCAAGGCTTCTTGTAATATGTTATCACTAGAGTAACATCTCTCGATAAATATTGCATCCTTGATTCTGATGTCACCAGAATAGCAACGTGGTATGAAGTTACACAGAGAGAAGATACACAGAGAGGAATTCAAGTTTGATTTTACTTCTCTTTGTGATATGTCTACTCATTTATCTGCATGTTTCCAAATCTCTTTGGGTCCTAGGATAATTCTTTTCCCAAGATAAAGAAAAAATATCTATTACCTAACTGACTTGTTATTTGGGGGAAAATAACAATAAAATGCTTTAGACTTCTTACTGAGCTTTGTGAAACCTATTATTCTACTGGTTAAAGATTTCTCATTACAACAAACCATTCTACAAATGTGTTTTCTGTTTAAGTTTTAAAGACAGAAGCCCACAAGAGACTGAATTTCTTACAATGTTTAATATGAATTCAAAATTAAATGAGTCAGAAATGATGATGCACGCCTTTAATTCTAATACTTAGGAAGTAGAAACAGGTGACTGACTGTGAGTTGAAGGCCAGCCGGGTCAATATACCTAGCCCCAGGACAGTCAAGACTACATAGAAGGATCCTACATCATAAAACAAACAGCATATACACAAATGAAGTTGATATCATTTGAGTTCTTTTCACTCTTATATCTTAATTTTTTATACTTGGTGAAAAAGAATTAGAACACATGTGTGACAAACTGTGTATTATATAATGTTCATCACCAAACTATATTTTAATTGTGTTGCCTAAGACTCTAATTTAAATGTTTGTAAAAAGGAGTTATGAAATTGTTTTAGAGGTATGAAAATACTATTCTTGAAAAAGAAAGTCATTATTCAGAAATGAGTAACAAAAGAGTCCAAAGACACCTGTTCAACATGAAATAATTTTTAAATTTGCATTTATTTATTTTGTGTATGGGTACCTGTGTATCACAGTGCACATGTAGATGTCAGAGAACTAACCTCGGCAGTGGCTTCTCCTAATCTACCGCATAGGTTCTAAGAATCAAAGTCAAGGTCCTCAGTCTTGACAGTACATGCTGTTACTTACTGAGCCATCATACTGGACCTTCTTTAACATGAACTATTGAACCACAACCACTCAATATTTTCATGTTTAATAAAATAAGTCTTAGAATCCCACTTCTTTGTTCTGCTTTTCTAGAGCATACCTGAAACCACACAGCTGGGGTATCTGCACACTTTACAAGACAAGAAGAAAATGTTGCAGCTGACTTTGAATCCTGGGATAATCAATTCATACTAACTTCGTGCTGCTCAATACATAGACCAAAATTATTTTGCTCAACGTCCTATGGAGGTTTTTCTAGCCCATATGTTATCAGCAAATTTAACTACAAATAAAAAATACATCTAAAAAAGCATTCCTTTGATGACATCAACTTTCATTCACAATATAGATTGTATCCTAGGAGAAGCAGATGGGATTTGTTTAAAATCCCATCACAATCCTCCTATACTGTTGTACAAGGCCACTTAGTTTTTCCTGGCTGGTCAGCCCCAAAATAATCACACAGAAACTGTATTAATTAAATCACTGCTTGGCCCATTATGTCTAGTTTCTTACTGGCTAATTCTTACATCTTAATTTAACCCATTTCTAGTAATATGTGTACTTCCACGTGGCTGTGGCTTATGGGGTAAAGGTCTGGTATCTGTCTCCAGAGAGGCTATATGGCTTCTCTCTGACTCCATCTCCTTTCTCCCAGCATTCAGCTTAGTTTTCCCATCCTAGCTCTATTCTACTCAATCACGGGCTCAAGACAGTTTCTTCATTAACAAATGGTATTCACAGCATACAGAGAGAAATCCCACATCACCTCCCGTTTCCTGTTTAAATATAAAGAAGGTTTTAACTTTAACATAGTACAATTGCATAAAACAGTTATAAAGCAAGAAATGCAGTTATAATATTTATATCTATTTTATCTTTTATCATAACTAATGAAAACTATATTATTACTGTCTATTCTTCAACTCCATCAGAGACTCCAGAAGGATATATTACCTAAGTAAACAGAGAGTGCATTGTAAACAACTTCCAAAACTCTAGAATTGACAGAGACTTCTCGCTACCTAGATCACAAAGTTCTTCTGTAACATTGGGGCATCCATCTTTAGCCTACAGGTCTGTAGTATCCAGAAGACTTTTCCGTGAAGCAGGAAACTTCAAAGATGGTTGTGCCTATATTGGCAGTTTGTCAGTCACTTTTTTCTGTGTCCTGCAGAATGTCTGACAGACTCTTTCATGAAGCAGGAACCCTGAGGGACCATCTCACCTTTAGACAAGTTCAGCAGTCATTTCTCTGTAGGTCCTGCATGTCCAGTTCATACAGCATATCATCAAGCAGTCCAGGCAAGAGCAGGTTCTTGCCCAAATGGCTAACCAACTCCATAAGGAGTTTCTTCAATGCCCATCTTCCTCTTGAAGTAGATTTGTGCTGCCAGGAGCAGATGTGTCTCATTGTCATGAAAAGTCCTAAGTTATTAAAACATTTTAAATGCCATATTCTATAGTCTATAAAAGATCTGAAGAATATCTATCTATCTAAAATATATCTCTGTACATCTAGAAAATCTAACTAGCATAACTACAAGTTTGACTAGTATAGATGATTATTAACCTATATATCCTAATTATACATTACATTTTTAAATGAGCTGCAAAAACACAATACCTTAATCAAGAGCAGAAATACATATAATAATATTGACCTTAAATTTGTATCAATAAACCAAGATCCATACCAATGCAAATCTCTATAGCATATCCTCCTTTAAATATAAAGAAACATTAACAAACAATATTTGGGAATATGGGCATAGCTCTCTCCAAACTGCTTTCTGCTGTTTATTGGGTGAAGTAATATTTGGGTGTGTTCATGGTGACCTCTTGGGGGGTCATGGTCCATCAAACCACATTAGTCTGGAAGTATTCCACAGGTTCTCATCCTCTGTGGAAACAAAAGAAGAATCTCTTTTCCAAAGCAACATATCCTTAGACCCAAATTTTGAAGACAAGAAACCTTTAAAATTTCTATGCTGGTTTAGCTTAGCAGCCCATACAATGAAATGTCTCCCTGTACTTAGCTCCTTCAAACTCAAAAACTGAAATAAAACACAATAATATACATAATCCAGATTCCTTGTGTATATTCCATCTTTATGTGGCTTATTTTTTCTATTACTTTTATTACAAGTTTAATATTTATTTTATTATCTTCATTCCTTTAATCTATGACTGCCTGTACTCTGTTTCTTTAAAGACTTTGCTTTATATTTTATATAAACAATTAAAAAAACAAAAACAAAAATAAACAATTTACTTCCTTTTATATCTCATTAGACTCATTTTCTTCTCTCTTCCTAGCATATGTACATTTATCCAAAACTGTGACCCATTTAGAGGTCTTTTCCATCTAAATTTGTCTTTAGTGTGTACCTGTAATCCTTTTATGGCCAGGACAGCTTCTTAAAATGCTAAACACTTCTTAAAAACCAAAGAGGTTGCATTGCTAGGGCAAATATGACCTGCCTGCTTGCTCGGCACAGTCCAACATGGCTGAAGTCTTTGCACTGCCTCTGAGACTGCCAGGTGGAATCTGTCCTCACCACCTCAACTCTGATAACCAGTTGGCCCATGCTGCCACCAAGTAACTTGCAGCATGCTTCCCACAAACCAGATTTAAATGCTTAGCCTCCTGAAAGAGCCAGAGTTCATGCTAACAACATAGCCCAGGAAACTGCCATTTCAAAACTGTGTGGATTTTTTTCTGCTACCACTGTATCAGGAATACCTCTTTTAAGGGAGCTTCCAGACCGCCCCCAAAAATGTGGCTTAGCTTTGTTTTTCTGTGTCTAAAATTCATTTCCAAGCATTCTCAGGTTTTACATGGATGTAGTCAGCTCCACATTGGACGCCTATTTGTTGGGTGCCAGATGAAGAGGAATGCTACAAAAAAAATCCCACACTAGCTCAGAATATAATAAAAGGTTTTTTATTTAGGTGTAGGCTCACAGATGACATGTATCTGCTAATCGGAAATCCAGCAGCCAGAGAGAGAGAGAGGGAGCGCATGCTTTACAACAGCATTTATAGTATAAGAGGCAATGCCCAAGTGGGCAGGTAACTCAAAGGCTACTGGCTGAAGGATTTTTATACAGCACTATACTATATAGAGGGAAACTACAGAAGAATGGTAATACTTCAAATGCAGAAAATAAACTGTAGGAATCTAGGAAAATGAAGAGGGTGATAGAAAGGATGTTAAAAATAAGTTGGAGATTTAAAAATCTGAACTGCAGTCATAACTGTAACAGAATTATATGCTCTACCGCTCTAACTGTGCACTGAAGAAAAGTGGAAGGCTGATAAGAACAGATCCCCCCTTTCTTCTGGGTCCACATTATTACAACCTCCATGCTACCTTTAGCCATGACATTATCTGAAGGTCCAGCAATCTGTTGAGACATTTCCTCTGCCTTTTTGCATCCCATGGGACTTAGGCTGGCAAGGAATTCTGGTCTCTTCTTATAAGTAGTAGATTGACTGTGGTTTCTAGTAGCCATCATTTTGGCCACCAGCTTAGCCTAATTGCAATAATAACATTCACCTTCCATATTGAAAACACGTGAAAGGTGAGAGGGAACTAAAATTGCTATGGAATTTAGGTTTAACTCACCTTAATTTCTCACTAAACTATGATACTTTAGAAAAATAGTTTAAACATAGCAAATGACTCAGAATTATAATTTTTAGGGATAAAAATGCTTAACACTTCAAAATATGAATTATGGAAACTTTAGATACATTTTCAATGTCACTATTCTTGTTACCATAATATATTCACTAGTGTCTCTACTCCAGGCTCCCAAAACCCAGAGAGAAAATCCATATGTTTTTATTCTAAATTGATAATCTCAAAAAAAAACCAAGATGGAGGAAAAGACCAACCAAGGAAATAAATATAAATTGAGGCACTATGGATCTGCCCGCAGCTTCCAAAGCCTACAGGATGCTGCCTGGCATTATCACCTATGGGATGCGCTACACTATAGCCATATTCACGATGCTGTCCTCTAGAGTGAAGCTGAGAGTACTGACTGACTGCAGTGTGATTCACTGGTGTTTCAAAGGCATAGCATTGCTGTTATTCCACCAAGATTGATATCAATGGGCTCTAGGTTCTTCATCTCTTATTAAAGTAGCTGAAATAAAGGAGCACACAGATTGCACAATGACAAAGATGCTATTACAAGTCAAACAGTAGTACAGAATAGAAAGACATACATGGTCAAGAGCGACAATGGGCAAATGAGTGAATGTCCTCAAGAAGTCAGTTACTGCTTGGGGCTTTACTTTTATGAAAAACTATAAGAGCCAAAGGAAACAGCATTTTCCAGACACAGCAGGACTGATGCACATACGAACTCAGAGACCGTGACAAGCACCAAACACACACAAGACCTGTACTGAGGAGGGGAAATGGATGCAAAGTCCCATCCATAACCAAGAAACTATTTGTAATTGATACCTGCTGGGAAAGGCAAAATCCAACACTGTGTCACTGAACCGAGTGTGTCATATAACCTAGTGTGCCCATAAAATTGTATATTGAGAAGAATGCTATCTCATATATATTTATCAACAAATATGGCTTTAATATTTTTTAATACAAGTGTAATCCTCACCCCTCTTGAAGGAAATTTCTTTTTGTAGTAGTTGAAGACCATCACAGAAAACCAGAACCAATCAAAATGCAGAGTTTTGGACACTAGTTCTTTTGCAAAGAGCACAACTGCAATACAACTCTCTCACCCATGTTATTTTCCATGTGTGCCACAAATGTAGCAGTCAATAAGGAAATTGATTTCGTCTTCTTTATTGACTGAGTGTCTCATGAAGCTATAAGACCATCTTCAATAGTACATATTCAATAAAATATTGATGAATCAATAACAGTAGAGAAGACAATGTATATAATCACCATTATCCTCAATTAAAGGTTAAACAAGATCCTACCTAACAATTCTATTTTAAAAAAAGGAGACTCTTTTATTCTTATGACTGATACAAAATGGGCCCACTAATATGTTCCTCTTAAGGGAGACTTTAAAAACTGTTGCCACGCCTTGTCTAGTTAACATCAGAGAGGCTTACTCTGGCAGCAGATGGGTACAGGTACAGAGACTAACAGTTAGACATTATTCAGAGAGAGCCTGCATTGTAGGTCTCTATTGGATCCTCCCCCCTTGGATATCATCAAAATCTCTGGAAGAAGGAGAGTAAAGTAAGAGTCAGAAGGGATGAGGGACACCAGGAGAAATGGCCCACCAAGTCAACTAAGCAGTGGTCACAGAAGCTCCCAAAGACTTATATGGCTAGCACAGGGCCTGCCTGCTTCTGAACCAGATCCTCTGTGTATATGCTATGGCTGTTATCTTGGTGTTTTTGTGGGACTCCTAACACTGGGAGCAGGTCTTTCTCTGACTCTTTACCTGCTCTTGGAACTCTTTTTCTCCTACTGGGTTGCAATGTCCAGTCTTGAGATGAGTATCTAGTTTTGTCATGTTTTACTGTAGTTTTTTTTATAAGCTTGCTCTTTTCTGAAAAAAAAAATGATACAGGAGAGAGGAGGTGTAAGGGAGCTAAAAGGAGTTGAGGGAGGGGCAACTGTGGTTGGTATGTGTTTTATGAGAAAAGAATCAATTTTCAATAAATAAATTTTTAAAAATCTCCAGGAATCTGAAAAAAAGCAAGAAAGGTAAGTGGGATGGTTTGGAGGGAAGAAAAGAAAAAGGAAATTATGCAAATATATTATAATTTCAAAAAAAGTAATACTAAAATAAAGCTCTTACCAGTCTCTATTTTTATTTCTTGTTCACCTTTGCTCCATTTTTTGTTGAGAGAGTGGACTGGCTACTGTCTCACACCTTTGCTCCTGTAAAAGTGGAGCCAGCAGGACACTGGTAGAGTGAGGGTAGGAGCTGAAGAAGTAGGGCATTAAGGCCTGGGGTTTTAGGGCCTCTAAAAGGCATCCATCTGAGGGGGAAGTTGGATTGATAGACATGGATGGCTTGTTACCCATAGCTGAAACCGTGAAAACCCGCAAAAATGGTGACACCACAAGGCCAATAGGAAGATATCTCCCCTCTATAGGCAGGGTGTAAATCAACGGTGAACACCACAGGGCTTGTAGGAGAGCATCCTCTGCCTACAGGCGGGGTGCTGACTGGCTCTGGTTGAGGCAACTCAGAAGCCAGAGAGGCCAGAGACCACTCCAAGTGGCCTTTCATGGTAGGGGAAAAAAAGAAAAGAAGAGAAAAAAAAGAGAATGAAAAACTAGAGGGACTCTGAGCCCCCAGTCGAAGGCACTGCACAGTGTGTGTGGTGCTAGCACGGGAGGACTGACCCCAGGTGGTTCAGTCACATTTTCAGCTAAGGGAAGCTGTGTAGGTGGGGAGTAAGACACTTACTAGGACATTTTGACATCACTTGGTGACTACAATAAGCTAGAAGGTTAGGAAAACTGGACTATTTCGTTATAAACAGAAGGTGTCACTTTCAAGGTTAAACTGGTAATTAAATAATCAAGGTTTGTTGTAGGAGGCCGCTTGTCTGTTCCCTGATGCTCAGCCCTGAAATAATCACACAGAAACCATCTTATTTGTAATACTGTTTGATCAATAGCTTAAGAGTATTTCTGGCTAACTCATATCTTAAATTAACCCATCTCCATTAATCTGTGTATCGCCACATGGCTGTGGCTTACCAGGTAACGTTTAATCTGGAGCATCTGTCTCTGGTGGGACTACATGGTGTCTCTAAACTCTGCCTTTTTTCTCCCAGCATTCAATATAGTTTTCCCCACCTTTTTCTAGTCTGCCCTATCAACAGGCCGATGCAGTTTCTTTATTCATTAACCAATAAAAGCAACACATATACAGAAGGACCTCCCAAATCAAAGGTTGCCTGCTTTGCTGTGTTTTATTTTAGTATTCCAGGTAAGAAGAGTGTGCGTAAAGTTAAGAACGTTGAGATTAATGATAACAATAACTGCGTTCACTGTTGCCATTTATTGAACATCTATTTTAGGCTCTTTTCATGTACTACTGCCAATCTCGATCTTGACTTCAATAGTCTTCTTTCGTGTTTCAAAGGAAATATGTACGAGAAGGACTCCGTGAATTGTTTGATAAGAAAGATTGCATGAAGTTGGAGATGGGAGGGGTGTGGGACTCAGGTTAAAGAAAAATATGTGAATTAAGCATTTAGCTCAAAACACCCCTATTTTCATAATAAAGATTATAAACAAAATTTGGAAGAAAATAAAAACAAATAACATGAGCAGTATTAATTTTCTGATATGAGCCCCCTTCCAGGCTGTAGCCCTTCTGTGTTGACAATAAATGTGCAAGCACAGTGGAAATTTTACCTTATGGCATGCTATTTTTAGGCAGTGTAGCCAGGAACAGATTGCACCTAAAAATAGAGAACAGCTCTATTATATTCTCTTTGGCTTTAAAACTATCAATCAATTTAGCCTTAAAAAATGATACATTTACCTTAAAGTGATATATGTTAGCTAAAGAGTTTTCTCCCTATATAATTATCGCATTATAATCAGGAATATGAGTTAATTATTTTGACATTATTTTCAAACAGCGAGCACAGAACTAGAAGCTTGTGTGGAAGAGTGAGCTCTCAGTACAGGCCTGTCACAGTGCGCCAACCCTGCCAGCATCTCACCAATCATCAAACTGACTGTTGACCTTGATGGACAAGTTCTACTTCCTCTGTAGATAGAGTTGAGTGGAGGCAATCCCCACCCTACATTCTTATTCCCACATACTGTTTTCCTCCATCACTGTACAGATGGGTAAACTAGAGAGTATCTTCAAATCTCATTGAATTTGATTAGTAGTTTGAAAAAAAAACCCTTAATGGTTGGCTATCTATACTAATTCTGGATTTTCTAGACTAATCCCTCTACACAACACAGGATTCTCTCTTATCCCCCAAATCCACCAATGATTTCTGAAAGTTCCTGGGATGTCACATACAGATTGGTGATTATTTGTGCACCCACAGGGCATAAATACCTAGGTGTGGGACCATTTTTATTTGTATCCTGAACTCCCTCATTCTGTATATTCCAGTCAGCAGTACATGAGCAATTTCTTTACTCTATATGCTAGCTAGCAGTGGTTGGTATTCTCATGGCTTTTAAATTTTCTCCAACTGTTATATTTATGTTTGTATATAATTGTGGTGGTAGTAGTTGGTATTTTTTTTTTCTTTTTGGAACACTAGTTTGTTTGGAACAACAACCAAACCATTGAACAATTCATCAAGCTACTATCTGAATATTCTATGAAAACCCAAATACCAAATTACATACTAAAATTAGAAATATTCTATAAAAAATGTAACCTGGAATGTTCTTGAAAAGGCTCATGTATTGAAAGATTGATTTCCAGTGCAGTAGAAGGAGGTGCTATCAGTAAGATGTAGGGCTCAGAAGTACTGGAAACACATTCTCAGAAGGTGTATTAGAACCCTGGCCTTGCTGCTCTCTGACCATCACGAGATAAGAGCTTTGTTCCCGTACATGCTTTTTTTCATGGTGTTCTGCTGCACCTCAAGCCTAAAAAAATGGGCCCTGTCCACAATGGACTGAATCCATGGGCAAAAACAAATGTTCACCCCTTTGGGGTTACTAAACACAGGCATTTTGACCCTGTGAGGAAAACCTTAGTAAGATATAAATTATGCAAGCAATAGTCAAAAGACAAAGAGTGAACATATTTATCTTTCTTATCTCCAAGACAGTTTTTCTGACATCATATGATACAGTTGGTGCTTTGATTTGTAAAAATTCAATATGGAAAATATCTTAAAGAATTTTTGAGTTTTAAAAAATATACAAAAAAATACAAAAAAAATTTAAAAAAAGAAATAAAAAATATACAGTTAACTATTCAGTTACTATATAACTATAAGTATGGTCTGACTGGTGGAATACAAGCAATAAAATACATGTGTGTATCTTATTTTCATATACATTTACTCTTACTGAAGATTAAAGATTAGTTTCTGTGTTGACAAATCAAGTTGTCATCATTGCCTGATTTTGGTCTTTTAGTTCTCCTCTTTGGTGGTAAACTCTAGTCTTTTCATAATAGCCAGAAACTGAAATAGCATAAATGTTCATCAGCATATGAATGGATAAATACAATTTGGTACACTTACACAATAGAAAATTATTTAGTTATTCATCATTTTAGGAAATGAAATAATAAAATAGAGCCAAAAAATCATCCTGAGTGAAATAACTCAGACCAAAAATGACTTACGTGGTATATATTTGCTTATATGTGGATTTTAGTTGTTAAGCCTTTGATGACAAAGCTACACTCTATATAACTGATTAACGTTCATGGTACTGGTAGGTACTCTGTGTGCCATCATAGGAAAAAGTTAAACACCAAGCCAATTACAATGTTGACCTGCCTGCAAGATGTGCTGGTGCAGTAGCGGCAAAAAGATTGTGGGAGTCACCAACTAATATATGATTGGATTCCAGACTCAGTAAGAGGGAACCCATATCCAACCTTAAGTGAGATAAGTCTGGGACCTAGGAGAACTAAATGCTACTGTTATGCAAAGGAATATAGAAATAAAATGACTCCTAATGATATTCTGACATACTAATGTTTATTAGTGCCTTGTTCAACCTTCATCAGAGCAGATCCTGCAGTTGATGGTAGCAAATACAGAAACCCACAGCCAGACACTGAACAGAGAGTAAGAAACCTTGGAATATCCCATCCTATATGGGATGTCTCTGTCAACTCTCTCCCCACAGGGCTCAGGGAACCTTATAGAAGAAGAGGTGGAAGAGCCAGAGGGGGTGGGGGACACCAAGCAATATGCATTCTTAAATGTTTATAGAAACCATATATAATTCCTAATTTTAAAAGCAAAGTTCAAAGGTAAGAGAACAAACAAACTTGGGTATAGCCACTAAGTACTAGTGGGCTAATATGTAAGAACTCAAACTTGGAAGCTCTGAAAAGAAATGCCAGGAACTTAAATCGTGCTCAGTAAAGAAGACAGTGTGAAAGTAACATCTTCATTATTCTAAATATGTCATAGTGTAGGAAAGGGAACACTATGCAGATGGTAAAATAAAAACGTTGTATTTTAGGAGTGGAGAAGGAAGTAAGAATGGGGAGAGAACACAGGTATATTTAGGACTTGAGAATTCTCTATATGATATAATGGGGTGTGTGTGTGTGTGTGTGTGTGATTATAGTTTGTTTAAATGAGTAAGATGTGCTCCAAAACTGTAAGCTGTTATACAAGATGGGTTTGGTAATAAAATTAACAATGTAGTTTGTTAGTCGAACTAAATGTATTCTTTTGATGAGGATGCTGAGAACAGAGCAGGTTGTTCATGTGTGTTGCTCAAAATACATGAATCTGCTCTCCTTAACTTTACTCTGCAGCTAAAACCACTCAGATGCAAAGTTTCTTTAAATTTAAGTTTCGATATATTGTAAAATCATGGTTAGTCAAAAATACAAAAACCAAAAGAAAAGGATAAAAACAGATATAATCTAAGAATGATTTTGTATTTTTAGCATTGTCCTTTGAAAGGAGAGGAGCTGACTACTGGTTTTAGTGAGATAAGTTCTCATTCTACAGCCTGTGAGAGCTTTGAACTGATTATTTAACCCAGGTTGTTTTGGAACTCAAAATAAGCTTTCTGTCTCAGTCTCTGAAGGTCTGGAACTCAGGCATCAGCCACCGCACTGAATTTCTAAGATTCCTAACTAATAAGCTTTCCATAAAGCATAGCAAATATTACAGAGAAAAGATCAGTATTGCTTTTAAGGAATGAACAGATTTACAAACAAATTTTAAAATCACATAAATATCTGTTAATAAATATATGAAATATATTTGAATGATAAAAATAACAGTCCAAAAGAAGAAAGTAGGGTTTTCTACCACTGCATTGAAAAATTATAATTCATAATTTTAATAAGTAGAAAAAGAGACAGCAGAATATTCAAATTACTCTTCCATAAATTGTGAGAATTTATTCTGAGCTGCTTCATCAACTTAAATAGAAAAAATTTAAATGTTATATATAATACTCTACATAGTAATTTCATCTATAGAAATTGCCCATTAAAGAAATTCACTAGAACTGGCAAACAAGGAAATATAAAATCATTAACAACAATGTAGCATAAGTGTATGTATTTTTATTGAAAATAGATTCTTCTTTCATACAATATATCCCTAGCACAGTTTCTCCTCCCTCCACTACTCTCAGCTCCTCCCAGCTCTCCTCTTCCCAGATCTACTCCTCATCTCCTTCCCTTCAGAAAGGAGCAGACCTCCAGGAGACATCAACCAAACACAACAAAACAAGGTACAACGAGATGGGCAGAAACCCCGATATTTAGGGCAGATAAGGCAACCCAACAAGAGGAAATTAATCCCAAGAGCAGATAACACCTGCTTCCTCTGTTAGGAGTCCCACAAAAGCACCAATATAACAGCCATAACATACAATTAGAGGACCTGGTGCAGCCCCTTACAGTCCCGTGTTTGCTACTTCAGTCTCTATGTGCCCGTAGAATCCTGCTTAGTTGATTCAGTGAGCCATGTTCTTCTGGTCTCCTACATTCACTTTAACTCCTACAATTTATCCTCTCCCTTTTCCCCGGGGTTCTTCAGGTTCCAAGGGGAGGGACTGGACCCAATAGAGACCTCCAATTTAAACACCCTCTCTACTTAACACCTGTGGATCTCTTCACCTGTTCTTCTCTGCTGTAAGAGGAAGTCTCTGATGATGAGTGGACAAGGCACTGATCTATGAGGATAGCAAAATAATGTAAGAAATTATTTTATTGATTTTTTTCCAGTTGTGTTTGGTTCTAACCTAGGTCTTTGGGATATCCAAGTTCTGGTTCCTGGCCATCCAGGCCCTGTCTGAGATGGGATTCTTCTCATGGTGTGGTCCTCAAATTAAATCAGACATTGGTTGACCACCTTCGCAAGTTCTGTGTCACCATTGCCCCAAAATCTTGCAAACAGGACAGATTGTAGGTTTTCGCTGTGTTGGTGTCCTGTACTCTCTTTCCATAGCATCTGCTAAAGAGATTAGAATGGGGTGAAGACTCCATCAAGAGACAGCTCAACCTGTGTACATTCAATGGGTCCCCTGGGCGATGGGAATCCACTGTTAATTTTCAGAAAGTGACCTTCTGTCCTAGCATCAGCCTGGGTTGTTTGGTTTTCGAGGGACTCCTTAGCCAACGGTTCCACAGAATGCAGCACTGGCACACCACTGAAGTCCTTGCCTGGCTACAACAGATGGCCAGTTCAGAGTTAGTGCCCTCCATTACAAGGAATCCTCACTAGGGCCACTTTTACAGGTTTCAGAAAGTTTGCATTGCACTATGTCTGCATCACCCTGTCCAATGCATCCAAATTCCAGCTGTCCCCAACTCTCTTCCTGGTGTGGGAAGTCCTTCTGTATATGAGTTCCTTTCATTGGTTGATGAATAAAAAAGCTGTTCTGGCCGGTGGCTTAGCAAGATAGAGCTAGGCAGGGATAACTAAACTGAATTCTGGGAGAAAGAAGGCTGAATAAAAGAGATGCCATGGAACTGCCAGAGGAAATAGACATGAGCCAGTAGCCGGAACCTTGCTGGTAAGCTACGAATCATGGTAAAATATAAAATAATGGAAATGGGTTAATTCTAGATGTAAGAGCTAGTTAGCAATGTGCTTAAGTGATTGACCAAGCGGTGATTTAATTAGTACAGTTTCTGTGTGGGTATTTTGGGAGTCTGAGCAGCAGGGAACCATACATGCAGCCTCCTACAACATCTTCCTCTATCCCTTTTCCTACCACCTGATCCCTTGCAGTCTAATCCTCACCCAGCCGCAGTCCATCAGCAAATATATCCCACCTAGCACTCTCCTCTTTTCTTAACCTCTCTGGGTTTTTGATTTGTAGTTAGTTCATCATTTACTTAACAGCTGTAGTCACTTATAAGTGGATACATAGCATATTTTTCTTTCTTGGTCTGGCTTAACATACTCAGGATGATTTTTTTGAGTTACATCATTTCATAATGCCATTATTTTTAGGAACTGAGTAATGCTCCTCTGTGTAAATGTAGCACATTTCTTTATCCATTCTTAAGTTAAGGGACATCTAGGTTGTTTCCACTTTCTGGCTATTATGAATAAAGCCACTATGGACATGGTTGAGCAAGTGTCCTTGTGGTAGGATGGGGAATCCTTTGATACGTCCAACAGTGGTATAATGGGTCTTGAAATACGTTGATTTGTATCTTTTTGGAAAATCATCATATTGATTTCCAAAGTGGTTGTACAAGTTTGCACTCCCATCAGCAAGAGAGGAGTGTTCCTCTTTTTCCATATCTTCACCAACATGAGCTGTTCCTTGTGTTTTTTATCTTAGAAATTCTGACAGGTGCAAGATGGACTCTCAAGTCATTTTTATTTGCATTTCCCTGATGACTAAGGATATTGAACATCTCCTTAAGTGTTTCCTGGCCATTTGAGATTCCTCTATTGAGAAGTCTCCCTTTGGATCTGTGCCCCTCCCTAAGTTTTTAACTGGATTATTTGATTTTTTGATGTTTAGTTTCTTGAGTTCTTTATATATTTGGGATATTAGTCTTCTATCAAATGTGGATTTGGTGCAAGCCTTTCCCATTCTGCAGGCTGCCATTTTGTCCTGTTGGTTGTGTCCTTTGCTTTACGGAAGCTTTTAGGTTTCATGAGGCCCCATGGTTGTTCTTAGGTGTTCTGTTTAGGAAGTTGTCTCTTGTGTAAATGCATTCAAAGCTATTCCCCGCTCTCCCTTCTGTCAAGTTCAGTGTTTCTGGTTTTAAGTTGAGGTCTTTTATCCACTCGGCCTTGAATTTTGTGCCTGGTGATAAATAAGGATCTATTTGCATTCTTCTACAGTCCAACATTCAGTTAGAGCAGCACCATTTGTTGAAGATGCTTTTTTTTCTTTCAAGAATGTATTTCTGGATTTATTAAAAGTCAGCTGTCCATGGGTGTATGTGGGTTTATGTCTAGGTCTTTAAATTGATTCCCCTGATCAAGAGTCTGTTTTATGCCAATACCATTTGGTATTTAATACTATAGCTCTGTAGTATAAGTTGAAGTCAGGGATGGTGGTACCTCTGAATGGTTTTTTGTTGTTGTTGTTGTTGTTGCTGTTGTTTACAATTGTTTTAGCTCTCCTGGGATTTTTGTTTTTTTCCATATGAAATTGAGAATTGTCCTTTCAAAGTATACAAAGAATTATCTTAGAATTTTGATGAGAATTGCGTTCTTCAAATCAAGCTTTAATCCACGAGGGATTGATAGGATGGAGAGGTTTACCTAAATATTCTTGTGTCTGTTGAGATGTGCTTTGTGACCAAGAATGTGGTCAATTTTGGACAAGGTTCCATGAGGCACTAAGAAAACTGTGTATTCTTTTGTGTTTTGATGAAATGTTCTGTAGATATCTCTTAGGACTATTTGGTTAATAATGTCTGCAAACTCCAGTATATCTGGATGACCTGACTGTTGATGAGAGTGGGGTATTGAAGTATCCCATTATCAGTATATGATTATCAATATGTGATTTAAGGTCTTGAGGCTTTTTTTTTTTTTAGTTGTGCTCAATATTTTTCTTTTCTTTTCTTTTTTTTTTTTTTTAATGTTTTTCAAGACAGGGTTTCTCTGTAGCTTTGGAGCCTGTCCTGGAACTTGCTCTTGTAGACCAGGCTGGCCTTGAACTCACAGAGATCCACCTGCCTCTGCCTCCCGAGTGCTGGGATTAAAGGCGTGTGCCACCACCGCCTGGCTGTGATTTAAGGTCTTTATTAAAGTGGATGCCCTTGGTTTGAAGAATAGATGTTAAGAATTGAAAGGTCATCTTGGTGGATATTTCCTTTGATGAATATGAAGTGTCCTTCCCCGTCTCTTTTGATAAAGTGTGGTTTGAATTCTATTTTGTTAAATATTAGAATGACTACACCAGCTTGCTTCTTAGGTCTATTCAATTGGTATATCTTTTTCCAACCTTTAAAGCTGAGGTAATGTCTACCCTTGATGTTAAAATGTTTTCCTTGGATGCAGCAGAAGGATCCTTTCATGACCATTCTCTTATTCTGTGTCTTTTTATTGGGGGCCATTGACATTGAAAGATATCAGTGACCAACGATTCCTGTGATTTTGCTGTTACTGGTGGTGGTGGTGATGGAGGTGGTGGTGGCTGCGGTGGTGATGGTGGTATGTGTATTTGTGTGTGTGATTCCGATCTTCTGCTTTTGCTGGTGTGAGATTATTTATTTCCTGCATTTTCACAGGTGTTGTTAACCTACTTGGGTTTGTGTTTTCCTTCTAGCTCCTTCAGCAGGTCAGAATTTGTAGATAGTATAAATTTGACTTTATCATTGAATAACTTATTTTCTCCATACATTCTGATTGGAACTTTGCTGGTATAGTAGTCTTAGCTGGCATCTGTGGTCTTTTGGAGTCTTTACTGGAGGTGCCCAGGCCCCTCTGACTGCAGAGTCTCCATTGAGAAATAAAGTATAATCTAATAGGGCTGCCTTCATATGTCACTTGGTCTCTTTTCTTTGCAGCTTTTAATATTCTTTCTTTGTTCTGTATGTTTAGTGTTTTGATTATTATATGGTAAAAGGGACTTCTTTTTCTGGTCTAAACCATTTGGTGTTCTGTATGCTTTTTGTACCTTTCTAGTAATCTCCTTGTTTAGGTTAGGAAACTTTTCATCTATGGTTTTCTTGAAAATATTTTCTGGGCCTTTGAGCTGGAATTCTTCTCCTTCCTCTATTCCTGTTATTCTTAGGTCTGCTATTTTCATAGTGTCCCAGATTTCCTGGTTGTTTTATGTTAGGACCATTTTATTTTAACATTTTCTTTGACCGATGTATCCATTTCTTCTAAAGTATCTTCAATGCCCGAGAGTCTCTTCTCCATTTCCTGTATTCTGTTGGTGAAGTTTGCCTCTGTAGTTCTGTTCACACCCTAACACTTCATTTCCAGAATCTCCTCAGTTTGTGTTTTCATTATTGCTTTTGCTTCTATTTTCAGGTCTTGAACGGTTTTATTTGCTTCCTTCACTGCTTGTTCTTTCTTGGCTTTCATTAATGAATTTATTATTTTTTGACAATTGTTTGTTTCTGTTTTCCTTGTTTTTGGGGAGGGTGGTATTCATTTCTTCTTATTGCTTCTTTAGATTTTGTTGCATGTCTTTAAGGGAATCATTCATTTCCTCTTTAAGGAACCCTATCATCTTCATATAGCTGTGTTTAATGTCTTTTTCTTGTGCTTCTGCTCTGCTGGACTATTCAGGGCCTGCTGTGATAGGAAAGCTGGGCTTTGGTGGAGACCTACTACTCTGGGTATTATTGATTATGTTTTTACCCTGGCATCTAGTCATCTGGGTTGGGCATGATTATCAATCTAGGTTCTGATTTCTGACTTTGTCTTTGTTGGGTGGTTATTTTGTTCCTTGGTTTCTGTTTTCTCTCTGAATTTTCAGAGTGCTTTGGCTATGTATTGCCTCTTCTGCTACCCTGCTTGACTGGTGTGTTCATGGGTACCTGGTGGTGCTGAAGGCTGGGGGATTGTCAGACTAGGGAGGTGTGGTCTGTAGGATCCACAGAAGAATGGACAAGGCGGGAAGAGAAGCTGTAGCTGGTATTCTGTTGGTGTACTAGGGGTGACCCCAAGATTGAGTCGGGGGGACAGAGAGAATGGAAAATGTCGAAGAGAATCCTGAGTGGTTTTCTGGCAGGCATAACCCATGGTTGAGCAGGGCATATCCACCCGCTTTGGGAGCTAAGACACAGCATTGAAAAGGCAATGAGACTATATAGTCTGTGGGATCCACAGGAAGCAGGAGCATAGGGTAGAGGAGGCTGAAGCTAATGTCAGTGCTAGGGGCCACACTGAACATTGGCTCCTGGGGAACAGAAAGAATTGAAAAAGTTCACAGCCCCCCTACCTGGTCCTCTCAAAGTGTATGTATTAAAGAAGAAAATGCAAAAACTATTATATTGCTTTAAATACAGAATACTATGCTGTTTCTTATTGATGTGTTTAACACATAAGTACATATTCAGCAGCTTAAAGTATCATTCATTTTTTCCAAGTATTTATTTTTATTTCTGTGTGAACATGAACACCTGTGTGTTGGACAGATAGAGAACAGAAGAGAGTGTCTGAGCTCCTGGAGCCAGAGTTAAATGTGGTCATGATCTGGCCTACTTCAGTTTAGCATTCAAATTTGGACCCTCTAGAAAAGCAGTAGATTCTTTTAAGTGCAAAACTCTCTTTCCAGCCCCAACATCCATGTCTTAGAATTTTCATGGAAGAGGTCTGACTATGTTAGACTGCAGTCTTAAGCAGGGATCTGGATGCTGGTTGGAAGCTATGGGGACATATCTATCTCCTAGTTCACTTTTGTTGGTATCACATTAGTAGCTCATGAATAGAGTGTTAAGCCCCGTTTCTATGTTGGCTATCAGAGGATGAGCTGAGGACTTTTCTCAGGTCCTAGAAGGCTTTTCTTGGTCATCAATTCAATGCTGAAGCAAATCTTTCTGGCATTTTGAATATTTGACCTGCCCCATCTCTGAGCTCTAGATTATAACTTAAGGAATATAATTAAGACTACCCTACCTTAGGATAAACTGATTTTCTGCCTTGGGAATATATTTTAAACTCTCACAGCCATGTCTAATTTAACATCAGATGGAATAGTTGGTGGCAGTTTCTTCCAATGAAAGAAATATTAAAAGCAATCTTGGAAATTTGTTTAAAAATCATGCAAAAATCCCAATATGTAATAGCCTCCTTATCTATAAAGGTAAAATAATTCATGCAAATTTATACATATATTCATATTTTCCATAAAGAAAAACTCAAGGGTCAGACTTGGTGGCACAGTTCTGTAATTCCGGCATTTGGTTCAGTGAGACAGAAGAATCAAGAGTGGGAGAGAAGTCTGAGGTTCATGAAGATACCGACAATTTATTAGTGAATTAAGTAAAAATTAGGAAAATGATGTTAGCAGAGAGTATTTGTTTTACAAATAAATATACTATATTTATTTGCATGTACAAAAGCTCACAAATCAAAAAATTATAGCCAAACTCCTTATTTTGTGAAATTAATTAATAAACATTAACCAAATTTCTTAACAGATAAGTAAAAATTTTTGAATGTTAACTTAAGACAAGTTTAAATTCCACATCTGATCTCATTAAAATGTGAGCAAAGCAAAATAAAAAGTTATCTCCAGTTCAAGCATTTAAAGTAAATCTGACGCTTAAATTTCATGTTCAGACTTTAGCCTTCTCTGCCAAGATACTTCATTATATATATGCATCTGATTCAACATCCAAATACCTGAGTCAAATCCAATGTGAAGGACTTACTCTATCTACACTTATATATGTATGATCTTTTCCTAATGCCCACCTTCTACTCTTTAGTTTGGGAATTTTTGTGATAGTAAAGAAAAAACACAAATTTTGTAACCCATCTAGATGTTTGCACTTCTAGAAATAAGAACATGTCTGCAATGACATTTACTTCTTAAAATGTTTTAGCAAGATTTGCTTTTAAGAGACAGATCATATTGGCAGCAATACAGAAAGTATTGAGGCACACAAATACACTTAAAAATTTTCCAGTTACTTTAAGCAGTTGAAATCCCATTTTAATGCATGCTCAACTGAAAATTAAAAGTTCAAATATTGATTTGCATAGGAAATTAGCAATTAAGTACCCATAAAATTAACTTGCACCTGCCAATTGATGTACCAATTAACTTTTCAGATACCTTAAAAGTAACTTATTGCAATAAAAGTTTCTCACATTATTTGGCAAAAATCTGTTGTAGAAATTTGAACATACACCATCCTTTGGGAAGACAAATTTGGTCCATGAGAAAGAACTTTGAAGACATCAACTATAAGAAACACAATAGAGCAAGAACTCAGCACCATGTTCTGAAAGTCTTCACCAGGTTAATAGGGAGATGAGATTTATGAGCATCATGCTCACAGTGGATGGAAGCAAGGGTAAAACTAACACAGACATGGGTTTAGAAGCTGGAGACTTCAACTGCTGGATTTGGTCAAAGATCATCTGTAGCCTTGTCATTGTATCTAGCACAAGTGTGTCTTGAAAAAAGATAATGTAAATTCTTAGCCCTTGGCACCCATGAATGTGACCTTATTTCATAATTAGTTTTGTGTTGCTCTAACTAAATGAGGGCATTGGTGTGGGAGGTCCTTCTGTATATGTGTTGCTTTTATTGGTTAATGAATATAAAGAAGCTGCCTTGGCCTGTGATAGGGCAGAGTAGAGCTGGGCAGCGCAAACTAAACTGAATGCTGGGAGAAAGAAGGCAGTGTCAGAGAGATGCCATGTAACCACAGGGGGCAGACATGCTGGAAACTTGCCAGTAAGCCACAGCCATGTGACGATACACAGATTAATGGAGATGGTTAGTTTAGGATAAAAGAGCAAGCTAGAAATATGCTTACACCCTTGACCAAACAGTATTGCAAATAATATGTTACTATGTGATTATTTTGAGGCTGAGCAGCCAGAAATGAACTAACAGTCTTCCCCCAAACAGGGCATGCTTTCTATGGTGAATCCTATCAATGAGTGAGACCTTCTGATTCACCAACACATGAAAAGGAAAGACAATTCTATGCGGAAATAGACTAAAACTTCTTTTTTTTTCCTTTGTATTTATTTTTATTCCTAGGTATTTTGCATGAAGCTGTGTAATTGAAAACATGAGTATTTTCAGGTATACATATGTACACTGAGATATAGATATCCACCCACATTTAACACTCTCCACCCTACGTATTGAGAAAGGGTCCCTTGCGACCATGACCTTACCTTTCCAGCTAGACTAATAGTCCAACTTGCTCAAGGAATTCTCTGTCACCACCTACCAAAACTGATGTTATGAGTGGCTGCCTTTTCTGTCAAGCATTTATGCGGGCTCCAAGTATATGAACCTGGGTCTTCATAACCACTTTCGCTGCTGAGCCATTTTCCCAGCAGGAGCCAGAAGTTCTTATGGTGAAACTACAACCCAAGTGTGCTGGATAGTCTTATGTAAGCTGACACAGCTAGAGTTATCTGAAAGTAGGGAACCTCATTTAAGAAAATGACTCCATAAGATCCAGATGTTAGGCATTTTTGTTAATTAGTGATTGATGGAGGAGGGCTTAAGCACTGTGACTGTAGTCACTCTCGGCCTGGTGGCTCTGGATTCTATGAGATAGGAGGGCGAAGAAATCAGGGGAAACAGGTGAATAAGCACCACCCTCCACGGCCTCTGCAGCAGCTCCTGCTTCCAGGATTTCCCCTGTTCGAGTTTCTACTCTAAATTCTTCAATGACAGACAGTGCTGCAGAAGGAAAACTGAATAAACCTGATCCTCACTAACTTATTTTTTGTCATAGTTTTTTATCATAGAATAGAGGCCCGAACAAGGAAAGTAAGGAATAGCAGAAGCTGTTAGCAATGACTGAAGGCTGGGAAGAGGCTAAGAAGAACACTTGTCTTCCATCTTCAGAGAGATCATCATTTTATCCTTACGGCCTCCAGAACTGAGAACATGTGTCCGTGTTGTTTGAAGACAAAGGTCTGTAATGATCTTTAATAACAATCCTTAGAAAAGTAACACTGCCAAGCCATCCTGTCTCCTCTATATGTCTCATAGTTAGATATATAAAGTGGTTTGAAATACACTTCTTGCTTCATTCAACAGTGGCCCCATTTCCCTCACTCATGCATTAACCATATGTACAATGTGTTTCATTTGTATGAACATGGAACACAAGTGAGTGTGTTTATAATAGACAGAATGTGGGGATATCATGCAGAAACTTAAGCCATAGTTGTACCTGATGGGAGAAGTCTTTTGTCTAATGTTTTAATTAGATTCAACATGCTTTGAGATTTTATTTTATGAAGGTAGTAAGGCCCAATCACCTTTATGGCTTTCTGTATGTGTGTGGGTGTGTGTGCTTACATGTAGAGACAAGATTTCAACCTCAGATGTCATTCCTTAGAATCCATCCACTTTGTTTTGACTAGGCTAAATTGGCTGTCCAGTAAACCCCAAATGTCTACATGTCTCTGCTTCCCCAATACTAGTATTACAAGAATATTCTGCTATATCTAGACTTCTTTTTACTTGGTTTCTGGGGATCAAATTCACATCTTTTTGCATGTTCAGTAAGCACTTTGTTGGCCAGAGCTATCTCTTAAACTCAGTTTATCTTATTTTTTCAAGATGGTTACCAATGACTTCTATACTTGCCTGTCTCCAGAGGATAATGTGCTGTAAACAGCAGTATGTGTGCTCTTGTCTATTCCTATCATGTATGAATAGGTGGGACTCTACTATAAAAGTGTTTGCATTTTTATTCGAGATGCAGACATTTATAAGTCGTATACATGGGATGTTGCCATCACAAGCCCATGGAAGCCAGAGTCTCTCAGGAGCAAAACAGAAATAAATCTCCATCAAGTCACATAGAGCATGCAAAAATGGGCCATGATCTTTCTGGCTAAATCTTCTCAGGTCATTTTCATGAGAATCAGATGCTGTAATAAGAATTAATTTATAAGCAATTATTGGATGATTTCCTTGGAAAGAAGAGAAGAAAACTAATGTAAGAGAAGCTGAGTCAGATGTAGTTAGGTGCTATGCAGTCCCAGTGTGAGGTCATTAATGCCTAGAACATGTTGTACCACTAGAGTTCACGCAGCCTACTGAGAGTGTACTCTTAGGAGTGTCAGCAGTCAACACTCACAACGGTTGGTGTTAGTGTATCCTCAGTAAAGGGCATCTAGGCTAGACTGGAAAGAGCTGTTTGCCCTAAGAGGTAGGGTGAATTTTCCACCACACTACCTCATGCCATCCTCATGGTCATGACAACCACTCTTTGCCTTCCGGGTATTAATTGAACACTTTCGCTGTACGCTCTAGCTTAATAGGTCACATGAGTCTATACCAAATCTCAAAGTAAGGGACTGTTTCTGGATCATTTTTTATTTTTTTGCTTATGGTTATTATTTTGTTTCTTCTTTTGCCAAAGCTATGCTGTTTTAGAGATATTATATATTAAGTACAGTCATTACATAGTGAGATATAAAATTATTGATATTTTGCAAAAGTCTATTTCTATTTGCATGAGAATTAAATTTTATATCAACTTTATAGTCAGATTGAAAATTTCATATTAATAAAACACATTGATCTTGCATTGAATTTTAATTAATCTGTGAACAATCATATCCCTGTAATACTAAGAATCTCCCTCTAGAACATTGTGATCTATTTGTATCATTATTGTGATTAAAGGTGTGGATTTGGTGGTTGTTGCTTCATTAGTGTTCATGGGGAGTTTCAATTGTTCCTAAGTTTCTCCTACCTGTGTCTGGTTGACATTATTATTATTATTTTCTCTGAGACTCTTTGTCTTGCCATATTTTAACACGTTATTGCTAAGTAATAATAAATCACAAACTTGTACATATCTTATGTCCAGAACCTTCCAGAATATCATAAGGTGTTTTCTTTATATGAAATACTTGAAAAGATGAAAGAATAAGAGAGCACCTGGGATGTACAGGGATTATGACAACTGTTTAAGCAAAGTACAGAAAGGGAACCTGGGAGCAGAGGGAAGTTTGATAGCCATTGAGCCCTTACATGTACATACTTACATAGGTTCAGTGTTTATCATAAGAAGGACATGGACATTCTCTTGAAGACAGCAACACAACTTCTTAATTCAAAAAAGACACATTTATCATTTATTGCGAGTGAGAGAGAACGTGCCATGCCGAAAGGTAGAGATCCAAGGGCAGATTTCAGGATTCATCTCTCTCCTCCCCCGCCATGAATCCTTGGGATTCAAAGCAGGTCATCTTTCTTTTGTAGTCACTGCCTTTTCTCATTGAGACCTTTCTCCGGTCCCCAACTTTTTAGTTTTGAGAAATTATTTGTGTGTAGTTGTTGCAATAAAATACTACTAGAATGACTAATTGAACACTCTTCTTGTATGTCTGAGAATGATATCAGATGTTTTGGATATGCTGTAGTCTGGATGCAGAATTAATAATCAGTGTTGGTAGCCCTTAATGCTTCTTCAGATTTTTATAACATGCAAAGCTCAAACATAACAGACCTTGCACTGGCTTGCTGCACACCACCATGCAATTTCTGGTCAATTTTTTCAAAGGTAAGCCTGAAAATAGCACTTCTAATTGTTAACCTCTTTACTCTTCATTACCACCATGAGAAATGTGGGCTTTTATGATGGTATAAAATAGAGTTCAAATGATCTTGACAATCTTATTTTCTACTATAAAGCTCCCTTCTTCATACGTCAAGTTCATATGTGCAGAGAAAGCTACACCTGCTAGAGCCTTTGAGGTTTTCACAGGCTTATTTTGTAGTCTAATGACCTCTTCTCATCCTCACTTAAACTTCTGTCCATTTTTAAAAACTAAGTGGATTTTTTATTTCCTTAAAGCAGTTTTTCTATATCACTAGGACAGTCTACTCTTGTAGTTTTTTTTTCAAATGTCTAGGCAACATTTTTCAATGTGTTATCATCTTTGTATGTAATTTTATATAACTTTGTGCTCCACTATGGTGGGATTTCATGAATGAGTCCTCGTGCTTTCATGTAACTCATGTCATCACACAGATTATTTCAAAGAATTCATAAATGAATGGATGGATGCTATTATTTGCACTTGGGGTTATGAGGCAATGATCTGTGTTCTCATTTCATTTTAACAGAGTGATGTAAAAAGAATGAGAAGGGGCTTTATGTAAAACAGATAACCACCATTTTTTTACTTAATACTTATAAGAGAGAAAAAATGACATTATACCATGATTTCTTAAATACTCAAACAGTTTTTGGTCTAGAGGGAGATAATATTAACTCAAAAGTTAAAATTCCTGTTGAATTTTGAGAGGTAGTCATATGTACGAAAACTACTCAAAAATTATATTGAATATAATCCTCAGTCATTTGTATTTATTGTTTGAGAGTTTCATCCAGGCATACAAGGTTTTGAGCACATCTAATCTCCACTACTCATCCATCTCTGTCTTCTCCTGAATGCACCATTTCTCTTACTCAGCTTCATGTACTTTTTTTATAACCCACTCAGTTAATTCAGTGCAAAAATCTACTTCCCCTAGTACAGGACTCCTTCAGGCGGTCTCTGCCCACTGTGGGCTGCTAAGAGCTCTCTTCCTAATGTTACATCATGGAGACTCTCCTTCCACATTGCTGCTACTCTGTGCCTTACTTTGTGTTGTAATGGTGATTTAGAGGTTGTGTGGTTCTTGAAACAATTTGGATCTGAATCATCATTTTCCATACCTCTTCTCACAACTCCAGGAAAGTTATCAGTTTGCCTTAATATATGCTGCATGAGAGCATTGTTGAATTATTAGTGCTATAAACTTTATTTTAAGAGACAAAGTATCATAAAATATTTCTAGATACTTAAATTTTTAATCTTCCTCCATTCTCCATAACAAGCATTTAAAAACAGACATGGCCATGTTATTATCAAAGTACAAATATCTTTGAATATTTATAGTATTCCCATGCATTGGCTAAAGTGTTTAAATAGGGTTAAATAACTCCTTGCAAAAAAGACAAGAATCAACATAATAATATAAAGAAGTGTGTGGAGAAATTCATATCTCTTCAAATTTTTCAAGAGCTGGTACACAAACTCCAGCCGTGAAATATTTTGTCACATCATATTTTGAGAATATAGACACATAGTTGAGTTTCTACATTCATTTTCATGGTGTTTTGATACTATGTTATATACTCACTAAAATTGACATTTTGATTAGTTTGTATACCACATTGGACTTTATAGATAAATTTTTCTACAGCAGAGTCTAAAATTTGTTTTTAGGAACTGAATCTCAGACAAGTAACTTCTGCAAATAAAGCTCAGAACACTCAACACACACATGCAAACCCATAAATACTAATCACCTTGAAAAGAAGCAAATTGCTATGGAATTGTTGTGGTTTGCTTAAGGTCTCTGTAACAAAAAGATTAAAGAAAGGAGTTTGCACATGTTTAATCCTATTGAAAGATAGCAAAACACTAAAAAATTCAAAATCCAAGATGTGGGTGAAACACTGGAGACAAACGGCAGATCTCTGAAACAGGAGTCAATCGTGCTGAAAAGTCCTTGAGCACTTATGGGAGGGGAATATATAGTGAGAAACTACCTTCTTTTGAACTTCCTAAGAGGCACCAGACCTCTTCAGGGCCCCTTTTCAGCTGCATACAACACAAGCAGAAAGTTCATATTTTCTAGACAAATCAGCTTTCCCTAGTAGCCGTTATATGGGCTCTTATTTAATAAAGAAATACAGCATACTTTCTCTTTGAGAGTTATTTGTAATTTCAGTTTACTTCCCAAATATAATTCTTCTGGTGCTTTGCACACACTGAAGTCAAATTTTCTACCTTCATAACAATAAAGTCATTAATTCAGAATGTAAAGTAGATTTGAACACCAGTTCCATCCTTAATGGACAATTATATTTGGCTGCTTAGAATAAAGCAAATATCATTATAGTATTAGTAGGTTTCACTCAAATGATGTGACAGCATATTATGTGAACTTACTGTAATGGTTAAATGGAAACTACATGTAAAGTCTCACACCTAATCAATGTAGATTCCCCATCATTGTTGCAGTTCTAGAGAAGGCTTTGTTAATCACTTGGAACTCAGAGCAGAAATGCAATTCCTATAGAAGTGTTCTCTAGAGGTGGAGATGAGAAGGAAAAGGCCAAGTTCTTCCTTGTGTGCCTGAGAGGCACTTAGGTAGCTTTCACCCAGGGCCCAGTAATCACTTGTGACTCTTGCTTTACTCTGACATGAATTTGGAAGTTCCCACTCTTGGTTTTAAAGTGGGTGTGAAGTACAGAGATGAATGGTTCTTTTCATACTGAATGGCTTTAAAGACATCTTTGCACAGGATAAACTTATCAGGAGTGGCAAGTGATAAATGAGGGTTATAAAAATTTAGGAATCTTTTACTTACCCTAATTGATGGCTCTCGCAAAAGGATTCATAACTTTTTTTTTGTTAGTTGCTCTTTACCTTCTTCGATGCCTGAAGTCTTAAAACAGCAGAGAGGAGAAGGATTTTTGTAAAGTTAATTAATGTTAATTGTGCCATGAATTACGTTAAGGAGCCTGTTGAGTGATGGACTCAGAGAAGAAGGTCGATAGCATTTACTGTTCAATAGGGGATAATGCTGGTCTTTGGCACCATTTTACAGTCATTAGGGCTGAGCTGAAGCTTGTTGGGGCAGTTCTAAAGATCAGTTCCTTGCAGCAATTAAAACAATTGAAAATGAACTGGTATTACATTATGCATGATGTAACGCTGCGCCCAGTAGGAACAAACCTTCCTTCCATTAGTGATTTTCAATTTCATACCAAGGCCCACAATTTATTTTTCTTACTTACCTTACTATGGCTATCTGTGGACTTATAGTGGGATATTATTAATATTTATCCTATTATCTCATACAATATTTCATGCATAAAGCACTTTGCAATCTTAACTAATTAATCTTAGTATCCTCCACAAAAGGATGCTGTATCCTTTTAAATTCAGGAACACTATGTTGGGAGGTTGAAAATTGCTCATCAATAAAATCACCTGATAAATCCCAGAGTCTGGATATTGTGATATTTTTGTTTGTTTGTTTTTATTGTTATATTCTTTAATTGCTACCCCTCTTGGAGCTAAAATTAATCAATCTTTGGTCCCCAAATCATACTATCAATGATGTCATCCAAAAAAGTTGAATTTAATTGAATTTCATACCATGTAGTCTTGTAATCAGGTGAAAATACCTTTCTTAAAGAATCACCAGTAGTAATTAAGGAGATGAGAGGGAAACATAGAGATTTTTCTTCATGTTAAGATCATCGCTTGCTTATAGAAACTAGTATATTAAATTTTATATTCAATATATATAATATGAATGTGTTTTTCAAAAGAAATGAGTTTATCAGAATAGATTGATAATCTGTGGAATATCAGACATCAGCCCCTTGATTATATAATCAGCTTATACTGATAATCCATCAGGTTTAATATTTTTTCCAATTCACTGATAAGACAGCGAAAGGCCAGAGATTCGTAGATGTTGGTTTTAGTGCTAATGCTGTCTTTCAAGTTAACTTTATCGCCATGATGCAATAGTACTTCAACATATATAAGCCAAGAAATGTAATAAATGTAATAAATATACATACATACAAAAACTGTATTATTTTCCCTTCGCATAATCCATAATAAATGTAAGGGTTGAAGGGAACATACTTCAACATAATAAAAGCTATATGTGGCAAACCCACAGCCAATGTCATGGTAAATGGAAAAAAAGTTGAAGCAATATCATTAAAATCAGGAAAAAAGCAAGGCTGTCAATAATCGATACAATGCTCTTATTCAATGCTATTCTCTAAATCTTAGAGCTATAAGACAAGAGAAGGAAATGGAAGAAATAAAAATTGAAAGTGAGTGTCCTTGTTTACAAGTACTATGCTTTTCATAAAAATGACTAAATAAATATTTTAGCAGAAAAACTCCTAGAACTGATCTCCACTTTCAGCAAAAATTTAACATCCAAAAATCAGTAACCATTCTGTATGCCAGTGACAAACACACTGAGAAATAAATCAGAGAAAAAAGTCCATTCACAACAGCCTCAAAATACCAAAATAGGTCAGAATTAAAATTTCCAAAGAGGTGAAAGACCTCTATGTAGAAACTTTAATATTCTGAAGAAATTGAGAAAGCACTCATACTTGTACTGGAAGAAATTATATCATGAAAGTGAACATCCTACCAAAATCAATGTACAGATTTACTAAAATCCCAATCAAAATCAGAAGTAGAAAAAGCTATCTTAAAATCGATGTAGAAACAGAGAAGACACCAAATATCCAAAAGCACTCTCCACCAAAAATAATATAACTGGGAGTATTTACATACCTAATTCAAGTTATACTGCATAGTTATAGTAATAAAAATTGCCTTGTACACAAAAACAAGAACATCAATCAGCAGAATATAATAGAGAACCCAAACTTTAGCCCAAAAAAATTCAGCTACCTGATTTAATGTTTTTTCTTTTACTGAAAATAGATTTTTTCATACAACACATCCTGGTTATGATTTCCCCTCTCATGTCCTCCAAAATCCTCTCACCTCCCCTCTCTTCCAAATCCACAGCCTTTTGTTTCTTGTTAGAAAGCAAACAGACATCTAAGGGATGATGATAAAATAAAAGAAGATAAGAAAAAAGTGTGAAAACTAGAATAGAACAAAGAAAACAGGAGAAAAAGAGGCAAAGAAACAGCACAAGAAGCACCTATAGACACTGAGATACTTATTCCCACTCCCAGGAATCTCCTGAAAACACAAAGCCAGAAGTCATACCATGTACCCAGTGGTACTTAGTACTACCTGTAAGATGAAACAAAGAAAGAAAGGAAGGAAGGAACAGAGAGAGAGAGAGAGAGAGAGAGAGAGAGAGAGAGAGAGGGAGGGAGGGAGGGAGGAAGGAAGGAAGGAAGGAAGGAAAGAATAGAAGGGGAAAAGGGCCCTGACTCAACCTTGTGAGCTAAATCCTTCTAAGATGCCACTGAGTTGGTTTCTGCTGGCTATCTACTTCTGGGCATGTGCCCTCTCCTTAAGAGTAGTTTGTTTCCCGTTTGAAATTCCCTTGGGGAAAACTAAATTTTTGTTTACCAGAGGTTATCAATTGGAAATAGCTTCTGGGTTAGGGGTCATGTCTCCTTCTCCTCTTGGCACTGGAACTTCACCTTGCAGACACATGCAAGCCCTGTGCATGCTGCCACAGTCTCTGTGAGTCTGTATGCATGTTGGCCCTGCTGTGTTTAGAGGCCTTGATTCCCTAGTGTTTTCCAACCTTCCCTCACTCTCTTTCTTTCTCCTCTTCTGCAGAGTTCCTTTATCCCTGCAAGGAGGGATTTGATGAAGTCACTCCTTTCAGGGCTGAGCATTTCAAGGTCTCTCTGAATATTGTCTTGTCGGTCTCTGCATTATTTTCACATCTGCTGCAAAAGGAAAATTTTCTGAGTGAGGCATCTTATATCTATGAATGTAGCAGAATGTTTTTAGGATACATTTCATGGCTGTGTTCCTTTAACAGAACTGTAGTATTTGGTTTATTGGTAGGTCCCTGGCCTGTCAATTCTTAGGTTCTTAGCCACCTGAGCAGTGTTGGTATGGATTTCACCTCACAGGATGGGCCCTAAATACAAACATATATTGGTTGGTTACTCTCATGAACTTTTTGCCACTAATACACTAGTACATCTTCCAGGCAGGTCACCAATGTATATCAAAAAGCTGGTAGCTGGGTTGGTGTTTGCCTTTCCTCTTTGGTAGCATGAAGAGAACACAAAGACTACAAGCAATATACACTACAGAAAAGACAACATCTACAAGTAGTTATTAGAAACTAGAAGTTATTGTATAGAAGACTAAAGCTTGATCCTGATCTTTTGACCCAAACAAAAGTGAGTTCCAAATGGATAAAAGACCTTATCGAGACTCTGAATCTCACAGAAGAGAGCTTAAGGTCTACCACGTTGTTTATGAACATAGACAATTTCTAAATAGAACTCGTTGCTCAGGATATAAGATGAACAAATGTCAGATAGAACCTAGATATCAAAGAAACTTTCCACTGAGTAAAGAACAGCCATGAAACGAGGGAAATTCTCCACCAACTATACTTACAACAGAGGATTATTGTATATTCTAATACATAAAGAACACAAAAGATAACAAACATAAGAAAACAAGCCAATTTTTAAAAATGAACTACAAATATGAACAAATAATTCTCAAAATAAGTGCTATGAAACACTTTTGAAAATATTCAAAACTTTCGGCATCAGTGAAATGTCAGATAAAACTGCTTTGAGATTTCAACTCATCCCAGTCAGAATGGCTCTCAGCGAGATGATGTTTTTTTCCCCTGCTTTAAAGCTACCTAATAATAATATTTCTTTTGGTCAGAAGTAGAGCGCTGTACTCAAAGCACTTGGAAACCTGAGGCAAGAGGATGGTTGCAAAGACAAGTCAAACCTCCGTTCAAAAGTGAGTTCACTACAACTCTGAAATACCAAGGCAACCTTGTAAAGGTGAGTAAAAGTGAGAGGAAGCATTTGTGGAGGAGCTCAGGGTGACAGTGTTTTGACTCACTCTCTAGGTTCTTCTGAGCAGTATTTACTGAGCCTGAGTTGTCAAGCGTAGTATGCCATTTCACCGTAGAACCTGGTGAGGCTAAAGCTGCATGGTGCTTTCTTATAGGTGCTGCTGATTATATCAAATGGCAAATGCTTCCTATCTGAATCACACTAAACAGATGTTTACACCTTTTAAAAATCAGACCACCTACAAAGGGAAAAAAGGATGAAGAAATTTGCTTTTTCTCCAAATTTTCCCTTTTCAACTTATTCTCACAGTTGATTTCTTTTTCTTTACTTCACAATACTTTCAATTTAAATGTAAGATTGTATTCTCTATAGAATGGATTATGTTTAATACCCTAAAATGTATGAAATATTCAACAAAATATTTAAATTTTTATTTAAATATTTAATCCTTTTAAAAACTTACTGCTTTGAAGAGAAAAGCAAATAATTTTTAAAAATACATATCACAGAATATCATCAAAATCAGTGAAAATAAACTCAGAGAACTCAGATTGAGTTTGGATCCTCCTATTTGTTCCTACAGCAATACCTCGTCAGGCACAAACAGTTCTGTATTAGATTATTTGTCAATGTTATTTTATGAAGAAATTTAATAAAATTTACTCTGCAATCCATTGAGCACTTCCTAACTTAATTCTCATATTCTGCATTTCCTGAGATTTACAATTAAAATTGTGATGAGCCAGACATACAAACTATCCTTTTTTGTGACAAAGACGACCCATTAGAATTTTACAAAAAATGACCTTGGCTTTTACTTCTAAAATAAGGATTCTACTACAAATTGATACCACTCATCTATAAGAACCTATATATCATTTATTTTAAAACAAAGTTTTTTTCAACCCAATTTGTTTCTGATGCCCACCACAAAAATAATATAGTTCAATTTTCTATTTATGCCCATGCCAGATCCTGTTAATAAAAAATAATGGCCCTGACATTTGCTGTTTTCCAAGCGTGATCAAATAAGAAATGGTCTCCAGACCAGAGTCAACATTCATTCTGATTAAGAAATGTCTAATCTTCCTTAGATTATTGTCGCTAGACACCAATATTACTTCCGATATCTTTAAGACTACATCATTGCACTAAGTGGTATTATTTTATGTCATCGTTTTTGAACCCAGGTTTAATTTATACAAAGACCACTGCAAATATAAGATATCATGTCACCAAAACTACTGTGATTTTGTGCAATGATTATGTGATCTATTAATAGAAAAACATATAACCAAAGATAAAGGATTGATTATTATTAATAATTCTGAAGATCAATATACCTTTACATATTTAGAACAAGTTATCAACATTTTTAAAATATGCTAATTCTTATTTCACAGCTGCAAAAAATCTATCTTTTTCGCTCACTTTCTGTTTGTTTATTCCAAAGTCTTGTGAGAATGCAATGGTTACAAAGAGTAAGTCACAGTTAACGTTACTTTGTAAGTTATTGTGCATATGCCATAAATGGAAACACCAAATTTATGAAGCAGTCTTTCACTCCTTTCACTACTATTCCAATATTTCCTGGTCCTGTCCTACAATTAGGAACCAAGGGAGCTGAGAGAAAGGCAGTATTATATATGGAGAAATGTGAGACACGGGGCCCATTTGCTTGTAGGTCAGCAATGCTCCAAGTGAAGGGAGGATCTTGGCTAATTCTAAACTTGTTTAGAGACAGTTTTGAAGTGTAACAATAATAAATATGTGTTTGACATTCAAAATTTGCTGCTTCTAATTTGGATTTCATGTTTTAGAAAATTAAGTTCTTTGAAAGCCAACATCCTACATTTTAATTGTATTTAACGCAGCCCAATACAGATTTGAAGGGAAAAAATAATATTAGAAAGGTCCTCACACCTATTGGAAGTTAAACAAATGAGTTATGCTGCTATAAAAACATTTAACCGAATTACCCAGAGGTCAATTTTGTAATTGAAATTCCAATCTACAGAAGTGTAGATTTACAGATTGCAGTCAAAAATAAATTTTAAAGAAAGTTTAGGTGTAGTTGAAGTATCCTTGTCAGGAGAAGAGAGCTAGTGGGTTAAAAGTAGCAGAAGGTAAATGCTGATTCTTAGCACATATAAACAATTATAAAGATGAAGAAAAGGTGAAGAAATATGAGTTTCTTAAAAAGTGAGGCAGCTCAGTATGTAACAGATGCTTTCATGGGTGTCAAAGACATGAAACACAGTGATGTTCCCTGAAGCCCCAAGTCTTAATGATGTGCACATATTCCAGTGTGTGTGCACTTCTTTATCTTCAAGATGGAAGTTGTTCGCAAATATGTCTAATGCTAAGAGTACCAATGGGTTAAGGACTGTAGTGTTGACTAAATCATTTTCCTTACTGCTGAAGTCCCACACTAGCTGAATGGTTCCTATGAGAACAAATACTGCAATTTTCTG
The DNA here is from genome assembly GCA_004026605.1 of Ondatra zibethicus. NCBI lineage: Eukaryota > Metazoa > Chordata > Mammalia > Rodentia > Cricetidae > Ondatra > Ondatra zibethicus. The sequence continues at coordinate 5,573 of PVIU01009773.1, read as the reverse complement.
TATTTTTCTGTTTCCAGTTTGATGAGAGGTTGATAAGAGTGGTAATCTAGCAGATGCTTCCCAGTTCAGTAGGCGCTCAGATTTGGGAATAAAATCCCAGGGAGAGACGTGTGGAACTTAAAGAAGCTATTCTACCAAAAACCTCTGTCTTCTCTGACTCCAACAACAAAATAACACAGACCAAAATGTTTCTGGCTTAAATACAGAAATTTATTTTTTCATTTGGTTGATGAAGAGTCCAAGATCAAGGAGCCTTCAAGGTTGTTTCTGGTGACATTTCTGTTCCTGGCTTGTGTGGTTACTCTCTGCTGTACCTTCATATGGCCCTTCCTCTATCTAAACATTGAAAGAAAAAAATTCCATGATAATCTCTTCCTATCTGTGAGGACTTCTGACCTCACTCAGCTTTACCAGTTCATTCTTTTGTAAATACTTTGCTGTGGAGCCTTTCTGAATAGAGTAACATTTGGGAATTTGGACTTCCATGTAAGAATTGGGGGTGTACAACTTAGTCAATCATAAGAATCAAGATCACCAGTATACATAGCGACTAATGACTGATAACAATTGTTCCCATCTAACATTTAGGACAAAAATTAGATAAAGATTTTCTGATACTAAGAATACTTTTCTGTAAAAGAAGCAATTCAAAACAAGGTACCAGTTTTCTTCCATGGACACATCTAGAGTTTTCTCAGTATTTTCTTTCTTTCAATTTCCAACCTGACCTTGAAATAGCCATTGAGATATTTTCTTTAACTTTAATAAAGGGCATTTTAACTGTTTAGTGAATAATATCTAACATATTACCTTTTCACATGGCTCTCGATGGTCTGATTCCTTACTGGTTCTGGTCTCAACCTTTCCTCCAGGCTTCAGCCACAAAGACCAACTCACTACTGTGTGAACTTTCCAGGACTTTCTAATTTTTATGTCCTCTTTTTTCAATAAAATGATGTATTTACCAGCACTGTTTTATTGCTCTTGAGTGTCTTAGCCACCCAATTTCACATACAAGGCATTATACGGACTGCTCAGTGAGAAGAAACCTCTCACAGAACTCTTTGGGCACAAGTAAGTTGCTGACCTTCCCACCTCTGTGAAAAGAGTCTGAGTTTGTTCAAGAAGAGAGTGCTTTATTAATATTTTACACTAGCAAAGCTAAATAATGATGTTTACTAAATAAGTGCTCAAAGAATAAGTGAGTTCGTGGTGAGAAAGTAGGAGATGTGGCATAGAAGACTTCTTAGAAACCTTTGATAGATAAAGGAAGCAGAGAGTAAACTGAAGGTGTACACATAAATTATGCTTCTCAAAGAGAGAGAAAAACCGTCATCACATAAAAAGTCAGAAATATATCCTCTTACAAACTTGTTTAACATCATCTCTTGAGTGACACAAATGGCCAGATTCCAATTTTATAAAGTATGGTTTTTTCATACTTTAACTTCTGTTTATACCACTAAGAACAACAAAATAGCTTAGTTAACGTACTTAACACAAGCTTACCATCTCTACCTCGTCTTTAGAACCCAGGGAAAAGTTGAAAAAGTGTTATATGAAAGAAAAAAAAAGAGGAAAGGGGAAAAAAACCCTTCAGAGTTCAGACTGAGTATCTTTCCATAAGAAATTATATTGCAGCACAATTAAAATGAAATACTAATTGTAACAAGTCAAGATGGTGGCTGCAGAATATAATTCAAACATAATAGATTTTCTAATGCCTTCCTTTAAACCAAAGAGGAATACCCCTTCAGCCAATAAAGTAAATTTCTCATCTTCAAATGGATACTTTATCCTCATTCAGGCTGATGTTATAGCGACATCATGAATTTCTCAGACAGCTTTGTGAATCAGCAGAGTACTTCAGAGGACACTGGCTTCTGAGAGCCAAGTTGTGATATTTTTAAACAGCCTTTAAAGTAGTTGATGAAACATTTCATTTTGGGTAAAGGATGCTTTTGCTCCAGCCACCTTGGAGAGCAGACTGGTTGAGCCAGTTGAGAAGAAAGGAAATAATCGTACTGCAGCAAGAAAACTTGAGATTATGCAGTTGTGCAGGTCAACACGTACAACTGTTTTCCTTTCAGTACTCATGACTGTAATTCTTATCTCCAAGGATCTTGAACACTAATATTTTGTGAAATATCACCCTTTTCTCTAATGTACCTTTGCAAAGCTATTAACTAATTTGCTCATAATAAGTTTGGAGATCTACAGAAGCTAGTTTCCTTGTTATGTAAATAACATTTTAAAAATAAAATTAAGAAAAAGTATATACTTCCAAAGCAAGCGTGCAGCTAATGTTCCGAGTGCCTCCCTGAGCTGGAGCTGTGCTCAAGGCTAATAATTAAGTAAGAAAGCATCCTCATTCCCACTCTATATAATGGCAACTCACATGACATTATACATCATCCAAAGGCCAGATTATCTGTACCCAAGTTGAGGATCCCTCTCTCCTTATTTGTTCTGTTTATTTTTAAAGTATCTGTGAATGGTTTCAGAGGGGAAAATTGAGACATAAGTCTGACTCAACATCACAAATAAGTTAATATAGATTGATCTCTCAGGCAACTATCACATTTATTTATCATCTATTTTCTTTTTTTGATAAATATGTCATAATGTTGGAGTTTTTAATTTTATCAAACAATAGATACAATAATGTATGTAAATGTTACATGTAGAAAGATATTGAGACTATAGCCCAGATTATTTACAAAATTAAATAATGATGAATCTGTGAGTGTTCAGAAGAAAACATTTTCTTTCACAAAACAACTTTGACTCACTGTTGTTAATTTTATTTCTTTTGTTTATATCAATATGCATCCTTTGGTATTTATGTGTATTTGTATCTTTATTCACTTATGTCTGGGTATTCTATATGGATAAGTTAATTTCCATACAACACACAGCCTTAAACATCTACAATTTTCATACCATCATTCTATAAATTTGCCAGCTACCTGCCACCAACCTTTTAGATTAATTCACAATCAATAGTTTAAACTGAAGAAAATTTCTCTTAAGTGTTTCAATTTATTTTATTTTGCAATTGTTATATTAGTTTTTCACTCTTAAGTTGTTAATTTTTGTTCTTAAATAAAATTTAAATTCATTCCAAATTAGGATAAATTAAAATTATATGTATGTGATAATCCATTAAACAATTAAGTTAATAAGTAATAAAATTTATACCATTTAAGCCAGGAATCAACAAATATTCTTTTTGAAGAGGCAAGCATTAAATAAGTTACAGTTTGGGATAAACACACTTTCTATAAGAATTATCCTTACTCTTCTAGGAGGAAAGAAACTGTCACAATAAGTAATGGACATGTTTTTTGCCAATAAAACTTTATTCATAAAAACAGACAGCAGGCTAGATGTTGCTCATAGGCTAGTGATTTTAGAGCACCAATATATGGTAGCTATATAGTTTTTCTTTAGTATAATCCTGGTCATGTATGTTAATGTTTAGCTAGCCTTGGCACTTAAGGCATTATCATTCTCAGACCCACAAGTACAGTGACTTTCTTCTAAAATCTCTAGAACAACAAAGAGAGTTAAAGAAACCATATTGATATTTAAGTTTAGAAAATGACAACATAGAGTTTGCTGACGGATTGCCATGCAAGACTCTCTACTGAGTGTTTTCTCTGATAGATTTGTAAAAGTGGTATAGATGGGCAAGTAGGCTTAGAAATCTTAAAATATGGCAATTTGTAATCCTCCTTGCATTCATTACATACTTAAAAATGTACTAGTGGCTGGGCAGATATATCAGTGGATAATAACATTTGTTTCATGTGTGAGGTCATGAGTTCGTATCCTCACCACCCAGGTAAACATAAGAGCATCATGGTTTTACACAGTGGTGATCTCTGAGCTGAGAGAGGCAGATCTTGAGAGCCCAGTGGCCAGCCAAGTCTAGTTCAAATGAAGAGATTGTGGGTTACTGAGAGATCCTGCCTCAAGGGGGAAAAGGGCAAGAGTGATAAAGGAAGACTACATCTCCTAAATAGTCTCTTAAACCTTATCACCCATGAAGATCTTTTTCTAATTGATTATAGTGTTGAATATTCCTTATCAATTTTATTTTTGATTTCACATATCTGTACTTTATTTACATCATTTCCCTCTGTCTCATAGTTCTAATCTCTCCTGTCCTCGCTCACTCCCTTGAAAAATTTTATGGCCTTTTTCTTTGATTATTCATATTGCAAATATATAATATATATTTGTTGACAGAGATGTCTGTCCCACCCTTTCCTGTAGCCATTAAGTCCCAGAAAAACACACAGAGGTCTACATTAATTATAAACTGATTGGCCTATTAGCTCAGGCTTCTTATTAACTCTTATGTCTTACATTAACACATAATTCTTGTCTGTGCTAGTCACATTTCTTGGTACATTTTATCAGCAAGGCATTCTCATCTTGCTTCCTCTGTGTCTGGGTGACAACTGCAGACTGAGCCTTTCCTCTTCCCAGAATTCTCCTGTTTTGGTTGTCCCACCTAAACTTCCTGCCTGGCTTCTGGCTAAACAGCATTTTATTAAAGCAATACAAGTGATAAATCTTTACAGGATACAAGACCATTGTCCCACAGCACTTCCTCACCTTTTTTTTTTCAAAACAAAAATGCTGAATCTAATAATCTCCTTTGTTTAGCTTTTTTCCTGACCATCATTCATAACAACTTGTAACCAACACTCTAAACAAAGACAAACATCCATAATCCATGTTTGGAAAAGTGGGCATAGTTTTTTAGGCTACTTTCTGATTATTTGGGGGGTACTGATAATCTTATGGGGACCAAGAAAATTTAAGATTATGGTCAAGTCCTGACTGAAATATTCTGTGAGGCTTCATCATCTTAACCAGCAGTCTTGAGACTGTTTTGGATGTAGCACTCAGAGCAAACTCCAACAGAGGTCTTCTGAAATGTCAGATCATCTGGGCCATTGCTCTTATTGAAGATTTTTCAGGGGGTCTTCCTTGACCAAATCTGATTTTTCTTAACCCAGCATGAATTCACAACCACTCATTTCCTGTGGAAACAAAAACAAAATCTCTTCTCCAAAGTAACATATCTTTTTTTTTTTTTTAACGGCTGGAATTTTAAGAATGTCAGACTGAGACATTCTTTTATTTATTTATGTTTTTTATAAAAGCTTTTAAATTGTAACATAAAGCACAAATACAGAAAACACACAAAATGAATATTTACTTCATGTATTAAAAGTGAACACATTTAGAACAACTACCCAGAACTTGTCAGCTCCCCCACAAGCTTCCTGTGCACCTTATCTCAGTCATAAGTACTTCCTTTTCCAGCCACTGTTTCCATTTTATGGTGATAAGTATTTTTATACATGTGTCCCTGGACATTGTGACTTAGTCTTTTTCTTTTTAATTTGGTGTCTTTTGAACTCTTAATCTACGTGTTCCCTTCTTGCCTCTCTCTCTTTTCTCTTTTAATTTAACTGCTGAGCTCTGGATTTACAATGTTCCACAGACTGAATATTTCTGGTTACATATGATAGTATAATTCAACATGTATCTCT